>OY744463.1:4064594-4306555 GCA_963556145.1 Hygrocybe punicea
GCCAGGCACTTATTGTGACAATGATGTATGCTTCACCTAGTATTGCTAGAATTAATTTTAGATTTTCTAGATGAGTACTTGCAAAGTTGGGTGTTTAAGGGTCCAATTTTGGCAGAGGGCTCAAATACATTGTTAATAGCTCTCTCTGTAGGATCAAATAAAATACAAAATTTACCCTACTTGTGGGTATGGTATACTTACATCTATGCAGAGCCTTACCCTGCCAACTGAGGTGTTATACAGCATGTAAGAGCATTAAGAAAATCCAGCCACCTGTACCAATATGGCAATTCGGCCCCATTTAGGAAATCGGCAAACACCAGTTGAAATTCTCGCGCGTGTTCAAGCCATGTCACTCTTCATCTCGACCTCGATGGGCAAACGGTGCAGAAGGACACAATGCTAAGATTTCTTTTTATGTTTCTATGTTTACTCTACTAACTAATTCCACGTAGTTTTAGGTCTTTTCCAGCAACGTCGTGTCAGACGACCGTGACAAATACCACACCAACAGCAACGCCAGGACGGAGGCCAATGATGCGACGCCCATAACAGAACGACACGGACAACGACCGTGAACGCAACGGGGACAGGAACGGCCATGTGGACGAGAACCCAGACTGCAACAACAAGAACGGGGACCGGAACGACGAGAACGGGGACAGGAACACCAACAATGGGGACCGGAATGAGGACAGTGGGGACGGCAACGAAGACAATGGGACCGGAATGACGACAATGGGGACAGCAATGAGAACCGGTACAACGGCAGTGGGAATGGCAACGAAGACAACAGGGACAGCAACGAGGACTGGTATGACGACAGTGGGGACAGCAACGACGACAACGGGGACCGGAACGCTGACATTGGGGACGGCAACGAGGACCGGAACGAGGACAGCAGGGATGGCAACGAGGACAATGGGGACCGGAACGATGACAATGGGGATGGCAAGGACGACTGGAACGATGATGGGGACGACAAGCACGGGGACGACAATGGCAAGGACGACAACGGCAAGGACGATAAGTACAAGGGGGACGAGGACGAGGACGAGGACAAGTGTGAGGGCGGCAGGGGCAAGGATGATGAGGACGATGATGGGGACGATGATGATGAGGACGATGAGGACAGCGAGGAACATGAGGATGATGAGGACGATGAGGAGGACTACGGGAACGGGGACGGGGGCAATGGACGACAGACAACGAAGACGGTGAGGACAGCGAGGACAAGGACGGGGAGGAAATAGACGGCTCAAAGTCACCTCGCGACCCAGAGTCACTTCACGACCACGCACCTTCGCATCAATTGACATGGGTGGGGCGTTCACGAGGTTACCAGGGACGAATCGACAGCTGAGAGAACAACGGCAGCGGCAGCAGCAACAAACCCCCCCCCCCCCACGGCAGCAGCAGCGGCAACAGCAGAAGCAATGGCAATGGCAGCTGTAGCAGCAGGACCTGGAACGGCAGCAGCAGCGGGGTTGGGAACGACAGCAGCAGCGGGACCGGGACTGAGAACGGCAGCAGCAGCGGGGGGTGGGAACGACAACGACGAGAACAGGGACGGCAACAGCAGCGGGACCGGGAACGGCAGCAGCAGCGGGACCGGGAACAGCAACAGCAGCGGGACCAGGAACGGCAGCAGCAGCGGGACCAGGGCTGGGAACGGTAGCAGCAGTGGGACCAGGGCTGGGAACGGTAGCAGCAGCTGCTGGGGTGGAAATGGCAGCGGCAGCAACGGAACAGGTGGAGGCCAATGGCAATGGCAAGGGGAACAGCAGCCGGAACCGGCAGTGACAATGGCAATGGCAAGGGGAGCAACTGCAGCGGCAATGGCAGCAATGGCACGGGCAGCAGCAATGGCAACCAAACTGGCCCACTGGCACCGGCCATGGCAAGGGGAGCAGCAGATGGGGTGGAGGACAAGTGATATGAGATGAGGGTGGGGCAATCCCCCCACCGTCCTTATTTTATTTTGTACCTATGTAGAATACATAAATGACTTTCCACTTACCTGGCCTGAATGTCAGAACACGTGTATCACATGATGATCAACAAAGCGCGTATCTACACGTGACATGTCACATGGGTGATGTCACATCTGGGCGCCCAGACGTGACATTCTATATTGTGACACATGTGTGACCGTCAAAACAACGCGTCGGGTCACATGAACAAACAACTACAAGACCAAATAACTACAAGCCCATCAAACGTGGTTGAAAATTTCTTCTTACCTCACCACCACCACTGCCACCTTTGATAACACTACAGGATCTTTGGCTGTTGTACCGGGCAACAACCAGAGATTCTGGAGTGTTATTGGCATGACAGGTATGTGATTTCCTTTGGATTTGCTGTTTAGTTCACAGGGCTACATTTACTGTTGCTTTTTCCGGAGTCAGGTATTGTCTTTGTCATGTTTGCATTCAGATAAGGGATATCTGTTAGCTGATTACTAACAATACTCTTTTCAAGGATTACTTTTTAGTGAATATTGTGTATCTCTGCATGCCCAACCGTCGGTGGTGGGTCCTCAGCAATGAGCGCTTGCCACCATGGGTCTTCGATTAGGAATTCAGGGAGGGTGAATCCACCTGAGTTCCTGGCTAGGCAACCTACTTGTAGCGGGCCTGGTGGCATTGACAAGAATTTATTGGGTAAGTCTCATTTTCATTATTAATCCTTGTATTATTGACATTGTATCAACAGGTGATGTGTTTTACTTGTCTCAATTTCTTGTATTGTGTTTCGTTTGTATTTTCATGGTTTGTTTGTTTTGTGTTCGCAAAAATTTTGACATTACTTCTCTTGTCAATCAGTCTTGATCAAGAAGGAGAAGAGCTCCTCCTTCGAGATTGAGACTGAATGACTTTTCTTTGCAACTGTATTTTCTTCGTAGTGTTCTTTTCACACTTGAATGTGTGATTTCACATTGTTGTACTTTAGTGGATGTAATGTAAATCACTGTGGGCCTATTTATTGATTTTTATCGCTGCTAACCCTAACCCTAAGTCACTGGGAGGAAGTTTGGAGGTGCATGAATATAATATTCAGATATCTTCTCAAGATGAAAATGTGTGAGTACATTACTTTATTGAACCAGCCACTTTTCATGTAAGTGGTTGTTGTGAAATTGGAGCATGTGACCAGACAAGATAAATCTCTCAGATTGCTAGTCATACCTATTGGCTAGGTGAAATGACCACCTACCTCTGTGAAAACCAGCTTGTGCTGGCTGAGCAAAATATTTTCTGGTAAAAACATATTCCCACAAGATGCTGTTCCATGGTAGGCCAAACACTATTAGTTGACTAGCAAACGTACCCATTTCTGTTGATCAACCCATGCTAACTGGCCAGCCAATGCATCAGCCAACCCATCTCTGCTGGTCAACCACATTTCTCTGCTAGTCAGCCAACCAATGCCTGATGGCCAGGTAAAATATCCCTGCTTGTATGCCAGCCCATGCCTGATAGGGAGCCAATATAGGCTAGAGGGTTGGCGAACCCATGCTTGATGGCAAGCCCATATATGCCAGTGGGTTGGCCAACCCAGGCCTGATGGCCAGCCAAGATAAGCCAGAGAGTCCACCAATCCAGGCTTCCTGGCCAGCCAAATATGCAACTGGGTTGGCCAACCCATGCCTGATGGCCAGCTAAAATATGGCAGTGGGTCGGCCAACCCATTCTAGATGGCCAGCCAACATATGGCAGTGGGTCGGCCAACCCATGCCTAATGGCCAGCCAATATATCCAGTTGGGTCAGCCAACCCATGTTGGATGGCCAGCCAAAATATCTCTATGGTCGGCCAACCCATGCCTGGTGGCCAGCCAATATATGGCAGATGGTCAGCCAACCCATGTCTGATGGCAAGATGAAACCCCCACCCAGTTGGGCAAAATATCCCCTGGTTGGCCAACCCACTTGGGGTGGCCAGCTGTATGCCTCAGCCAAGCCATCCGCCTTGGGAAAAGATATTGGTCGGCCGAGGTTGGCTGGCCCACTTCAAGTGGGAATTGTCCATCTCGGCTGACCCACGTTTCATGGAAAAGATACGCTGAAAGGGCTCACACACTCATGTACTATAAAAACGGTCCCCGAAGACCATACAAAAAAGAGATACCCTTAGTCCCTGTTTCCCTCATAGTTAGAATCATTTTAATCACTTCAAATGCTCGTCCTCGTAAACCCTTAGCCTTTTTGTAGTTCACTTCATTCACTTAATCTTTATTCCTTTATTTGTTCATCGTTTCCGACCCGACCCGACCCGACCCGCCATACCTGACATTGTCGGCATCGTCGGGTTCTTCGTTATTCATCCATTTTCACTCCGTTCATCGCCGGATTCACCGTTGGTTGCCCAGTTTTATGCAGTGGCTTTATATTTTACTTACATTCCCTTCCTTTTACTACTATCCCCAACACTGATTATCCACAGTCACTTCTACGCTGACACCCCTCAGGTTAGGATCATCTTTCTTTATATTGTTCCGAAGCCACACAGAACCCGCATCTACACTGGTCAACCCAAGCCCCACAGCAAGTGCTGATCCCAGTCAACCCGGTGCTGCAGCAATATCTGGACCTGGGTCAACCCAGTGCTGCAGCAAGAGCTGGACCCTGGTCAACCTGGTGCTGCAGCAATATCTGGACCCTGGTCAACCCAAGCCTGCAGCAATAGCTGCACCCCGGTCAACCCAAGCCTGCAGCAAGAGCTGGTCCATGGTCAACCCAGTGCTGCAGCAATAGCAGCAGCCAGGTCAACCCACATTGCTTGAACAACTGGACCTGGGTCCACCCAACCAATCCAGAATAGCTGTCCTGGGTTAACCTACCCCATGGCAGAGCTGACACTGGGTTGACCCACCCAGCCACCCTTGACCAGCAAGAGCTGTATCTGGGTCAACCTACAACCCCACATTTCCCCAGCAAGAGCTGTCTTTTGGGTTAACCTACCCCCCCAGCAAGCAACTGGGCTATGTGTACCTACCTTTTGCAACTATATCTGAGATACCTAAACAACTGGGTCTACTGACTAAGCTGGTAAGCACTAGATTCAGCAAGAAAAAATTGGATGATCAATAAGTCAAGAAATATCACACCTTTTTCATTGAATATCCTCCCTTTATAAGGGTCCTCTATATGGTTGACAGGGATACTGACACACCACAGGTCTGTTGTAGCTCCATACATAGTTCATCGAGGTAGATATCAGGTGAATCTGCTAGCATAGTCATCATGTACTGTTTGGGCATCAACTGATGATGTAGGTTAGAGATGTGAGGCACTCACCTGCATATCATAATCACATAGAACTTTGGGTGTCTGTGGCTTTGTACATCGTGAAACCAGCTTCACCGGTCATCTTGAAATGTGCGAGTATTCGTCGGATAGTGCGGGGGGCTACATTGGTGAACATGGAAGTATCATCCACAGACATATGAGTGCTGAGCCATATTATTGTCCACTGAAGGTCCTTGGTGACAGCCTTCCCTTGCACCGTAATGATGAGCAGCAAGTCAAGCATGGTTGTGGTTGCAGGCCCAATTTGGAAGGTGGAGGAGTTGATCCATGTCCAGGGAATAACACGAGGGGGATGGACCATCTTTGAACCAACTTTGGTGAGCAACTAAAAGGGGTTCAGGCAGATGTTGGTAGATAGTTTCAATAGAATTTCTGAGCATTTTGCGTCTGACTGCAGGTGGTGATGCAAAATTTTGACTTTTTAAAAATGGAAACTTGGGCCTCCTGCTTGGAGGTGCAACTAGAATTATATTTCAGGAGCTCAAATACAAATTTTCATAAGAAATGGCCACGAATTGAGTGAGCTACAGCAATTCAAAATCTACCTATCAAAATGATTACCAAAAATGGCAATGGCCAAGTCACGTGCAAAGTACAATAAAGCCCAACACAAGAAGTAGTCTTGCAACTGTGGCAGGTAGTTGTTGAGATAATACATTTTGAGTCTTGCTTTTGCTGCCTCTACATGTTTGAGATAGTCAACACTGCCATCATGGGCTTTGGCTTTGAGACCTTCATATCATTGGCATGGATCAAGTCAAAGATTCAGCAAGCCAGAACTTCTCAATGCAATTAGAATACTCACAGCATGCCCAAATGTAAGACAGCAATTCATTGAAGTGAGTATGATAGCTGGATAATTTCTTATGAGAGTTGATTCAGTCATCAGAGAAGCTCTGTTGGGCCTAGTGTTGCCACGGCTTGGTCCAGCTCAGCTCAGCTATGGCTAACAATGGCTAACCCATATATGGGTTGTTAGCCAGACCAGACTGTTGTGGCAATGGCTAAACCGCAGCTAGCCATCCAAAAAATGAAATTAACAGCAGACTGCCTAACGACCACTGTCAAGGTCGAATCTCACCACCAATCTCACCACACCATGCCTGACGCCAACAGCCACAGCCACACCAGCTCGCGACAACGCTGGCCAACCCCAAACAAAGGCTACAGCACCCCAATGGTGACCAGCAGAGGGGCAAGGAATGAAGCGGCAACGGAAGCAGCGGGGCACCTACTCCTGTTATGTCTTTTCTTGAATCTTTGTTTTTTTTTTTTTACTTCCAACTTATTTCTGATTACAGCACAAATGATCTCGAGGCAACAGCAGCCCAGACAGCAGCAGCAACGACCAATGATGGCAACAGCAACAGCGGCAACGACAGCAACAGCAGTGCCAGCAGCGACAACAAGCGATGCATGCCAGTCCCAGACGTAGCAGAGGGTTGTGCACCCACCTCTGCTGCATTGCTGAGTTTTTTTTCTTACTTTTACTAATGAAGATCCACCTAGCTATGCACAAGGACAACATGGCCACATCCAAACACCCTGCAACTGGACAATTACAATCATCACAAAGCCTGTACAGCCTACTCCCCTCCCAATCTGTGTTCCCCCATGCAGCTTCCGCACCATGGTCCACACCACCACCACCACCACCACCAGTAACACAGCACCTCATAAACAGTTGCCATCTGACATCCCCACTCACCCCTGAGTGCACACCCCTCCCGCTGTGCATGGCTTTCCTGCGCTCCAAGCCTGAGCCAGACCTCTACCGCAAAGCCATAACTGCCCACGTGCGCTGTTCACCAGAGGGGCAGAAAATCCTCATCATGGGTGCACGTCTGGCCGTGTCCATCCAGTGCCCGGTCACTACACCTTGTTCAAGGCAGAGACTCGGAGGAGGCTGTGGTGGGAGGTTTTTTATTACGATTTGACCTCGAACTCGGGCTCGCAAGTTCAGGCACCACCACCACCACCACCAACCATCAGCTTCTTTGCCACTATGGCTGCTGTGTTTGCCCTATGGCACTGATCAGTCACAACCACCATCATGGCCAACATCATGACAGTGGGGCCAGCAGCAACATTGGATAAACAAAGAGTCATTGCCTGCATATTTGTATGCATTGTCCACACAGTCGTTGTCCATCCATGAGTGCCCCATTGGATCTTGATTATCTGGTCACGTTGATATGCTAATCGAGGTGCTGTGCACTACAAAACAACACTCTTCGACTGGTGCAATTACGAGTAAGTGAAGTATTTAGCCTCTACAAGTATCGCGACAATTGCGATCGATGGTGCGACTTAGCGATTAAAGTTGCGACAACGATAGAAGGTCGAGGTATTGAACTAAAGTCGGTGATGGTTAAGCTCAAAGAAAGTAATGTCATGATGCTTTTCGAGGGAGATATAATGAAGTGGGAAGGGGGGAATGGTGCACTCTCTTGTCATTAAGCGTATTCTACATAGCTATTTTATATGTTGATGGTCGGAGATCGGAGGCGAAGTAGAAAGTCGTGGAGAGAAAGAAAATTTACTCTAATAGGGGTCGAAAGAAAGGAATATGTATGAATCACATGAAAACATAGCCAAAAATGGTGCTGAAAGGAGGATGAAGGTGATCTTGTAACAAAGGACAAACAAAGGAGTCTGGTGGAAGAAAGGGAATAAGTGTTCTAAACGGGTTAGTCTATCTGAGCTGAAACGGGGCACTGCTATATGAAAGGCAAACGATTATGCGAGAGTCCAGGGCTTGATCTGATTCAAAGGTTTTCTTTCTTGGTCCGCAACTTTGTCAGAGATGTTCACGATATGATCGAGAGGTCACACGAGTGGTCACAAGCCATCGTGAAGTCGCAACATCTCGGGCTCATTTTTGAAGGATAGCTGGAACCTGTTCAATTCATCAATTCGGTGGTCAGCGTGGGTGAGTGCGTATCAGCATGTATATTGCATGCACAGGTCAGCAAAATGGTAAACATTGCATGCCAGGTGGGGCTGGCAGCCGACCCTGATGAGTGAGTCATTTCTTTCAGGCTGTTGTTGGGGAGGATATTGAGTGGGAGGGGGGCACCATTGTCTCATTGTTTTAAGAGTAGGTTCGTGTCGGATTGTATGGGCTACCCACTGCTGATCTGGATGGTTTGTATACAGCATGTATGCCAGCGGATGTTGATGAGCAGGCATTTTCACCTGAATCCAGTGTGCTCCTGAGGTTAGACATGTCTGGATATGTGGACATGGACGGCTTGGACTTGGGCAGGGGCATGGGCATGGAGGAGGATTTGGGGAAGGAGGGAAGGGGAATGAAGATGAGAAGTCCCCACCCCTCTCCCCATAGCCCTGCCCCACTGCCTCCCTGAGCCAACCACCACCTCGCGAATGGGTACGGCCATGTCAATTGACACATGCATGGCATTTGTGAGGTGAACACAAGGACCATAACAACGATGACAGCTGACGAGGCCAATGACGATGGACAGGGCAGGAGCAACAGAAAGGAAATGAGGACAAGTCTGCCCCTCTCCCTGCTGCCCAGCCCACCTTGCAAATATATATAGCCATGTCAATTGACCTGTGTGCCGCATTCACAAGGTGTTCAGGCCACCTGCCCTTTCACAGGTGCCTCGGAAGGTGCATATAAGTAGGTATATTTCATTTTTTCATATATAGATATGCAAAATGAAGATGAAAAAACAGGTGCACATACCAGTGATCAACACCTGAAAAACTCGCGAAATGTGGCCATACATGTTAGTGAGGTGTGGGAGGCAGCAGACGGGTTATCCAAGTGACGTTGAAGCTGCTGGATACCTAAATTTCCCAATTTGGGTATTTGTTAATGGCTAATAATGGCTAGCTGTGGCTAAGCCTAGGTTTAACCGTTAGCCAAGTGAACAGCTCGGCTCGCCTAATTATTGGTCCAGCTCCAACGGCTAATGGTTTTGGACCGAGCCATGGCAACACTAGTTGGGCCAGTTCTTAAGTGCAGCCTTCAAATAATCCTGAATGGTATGGAACATGGCATGGATGGAGGAAAATGTTACATGCTTCATTGCTGACATCTGTTCAGTTACCTGGCAGACACTATATGCACAGCATGATATTTATTACAAAAATATCTTGAAGTTGTGTTAAAATTAATCTATGTTACTTTAACATATCATAAGCAACAAAATTTGAAAAGATATTGCATAACTTTTATTCATTTTTGACAAAAATATAATGAACAAATAATTACATTACTTTGAGTCCAGTTGGTGAGTGGCTTCATTCCTTATTTCATGACATTCATTATGTCTAAAATAATACTTTGCTGAAAATTATGTAGAAATTCCACAATATATTTCAGAACATTTCTTCTAATCATGTGTTGAAATAAAATAGATTAATTTTAAGATATCCTTTTCATGTTTTTTTCTCAAAGTATACCCAAGAGGGGAAAACAAGTGGCTAGTCCTTGTTTCTGCAGAAGTGCTTCTTCAGTTCCCACAGGGAGTAGAGTAGAGTGAGTGCTGATCTGTTCAGACCAGGCTTTTCTGAGGTCTTTTATAGGGTGGGGAGACAGGGTTCTCTCCAGAAATGGAAGGGGGAAGACTTTGCCTCAGCTAACCCTTAGTGATGGTGGCTGGGTGCTCTTATTATAATTTCCATCACCAGTGAGCTTGTATAAATGATATTTATCATAGTTAATAGACAATAAATGGAGCATTTGTCTGAACACCAGCAAACCCTCTACTATGCCACCAAAGAAATATCTTAAGGCACCAGCTGCACAAGCACAGACAGAACCCTGTGTACATGGCTCACCCACTGGCAGGACTCATGAGGCTCAAATAAAGGTAAATGCATTCAGTTCAACTAAATCCAAGTCCCATCATCCTGTTCTGGAGAAAGCTCTTAAGAGACTTATTATATACTTATATATTATGTCATGCACTATATACGGTAAACACCAATCTCAGCCTCAAAAAAAAAATTGAACTCCCTCAAATTGAACTCCCTCAATTGATTTTGGGAATTTCTTCCTCTCGTCAAATGGAGCATTTTCGCAAGACAACTAAGAAAAATATCTACTTATGAAAGCTCCCAAATCTTTGTCACATTTTGGTGGTGACTAGGTGATTCGCACCATAAGAGTAAAATGTCTGAATTGATACC
The DNA here is from genome assembly GCA_963556145.1 of Hygrocybe punicea. NCBI lineage: Eukaryota > Fungi > Basidiomycota > Agaricomycetes > Agaricales > Hygrophoraceae > Hygrocybe > Hygrocybe punicea. The sequence continues at coordinate 4,075,074 of OY744463.1, forward strand.
TGTCGCGATCTGTCTCTAATCTGTAAACATCGTCATTAATTCGTCAGATCTGCAAGTCAAACATGGTTGGCAGCCTTTACCGAACACGAATCAGGCTAGGCTTTCATACTTGGCGGGTCAAATTGGTTATCGTCATTCCCTCAACCGGCGTCGAAGAGGAGGAAACTTCGACAGTGTTCGGTGAATGTATCGACAAGACATAGGTGGCGTTGCACTGAATATCTCGCCATGTCCTCACCCTTAAGAAAACCCATAGGGTTAATAACTGACGCGGTGGACAGCTCCATGGCAAGAGTCAACCCACGAAATATTGGCAGCTTTCTCACCCTGCCTCAATGTGTACTGATACGTTGCCCCAGCATTCAGCACGAGGGATACACTCTCCCTGCGTTGGAGAAATATCATTGCGCCGCCACTGCCAAAGTTATCATCTCCGCGCATAAGTTGCAAGGTTGCAGCATCGTGTGTGTCGTTGGTGAATTCGAGTAGAACTTCATAAGGTACTGTGCAAGTCGGCATGAAGATTAAGATGAAAAGCGCAACTCCCCGCGCCCAGGGGTTGCCATTTCCATGAGAACACAGTACCACTGCGAAGAAGAATTGGCTCCGGATGAACTTATTGTCTTCCAAATCTGGCATCCTAATTGTTTTGCAAAATTATTAGGGAGCACGAAGATCTAGAAACCTACACGACATCTACTGGGTTGCGGACAATGCACGGCCAATCCTCACGATATTTTTGCAATATTTTGGCAATCGTCTCAATTGTCTCCAATAGATGATGCCGGCCATTCCCGAATTCAGGACAACCCGACTGTATAACTAAAATGCTCAGGTAACTACTAGTGGGACCCCCAATTGCCGCAAACCAGAAAGTTAGTCTTCCTGCAAGTTTTCCTTTATTCATTGCAGTGAGTGATGAGCCAGACCTGGGTTATGCCCGTCACCTTTATACAGAACTGGGGGATTTTGGTCGGACCTATTCATGGAAGTTAAGAGACCGTTTGAAATTTGAGCTCGTCTAATAATTGAATAACTTGCCGCAAGTAGCTTCAAGTCCAAGGACAACAGACTTCAGAAACTTGTCAGATGAAGGAAGAAGGTGGGAGTAAACTTCGGGGTATATGGTTTGTGGGCCAGTGCCTCAAGCATTTGTTGTGTTCCAATGAAGACAAGATGTATTGTGAAAATCAGGGGACATGTACCACCTCATATTAATCGTGCAGAAAAAAACCCTTTATCAGTGGTCTAGTACCATTCAAACCTTGGGAATGGATTCTTCATAAAATCAACCACGAGGTCGAGACAAACCATGTCATCGTCGTCCACTGTGTATCCTCGCACATTCACCGAGAACTTGGCTGTTAAATGAGACACGATTAAAAGAGACAAGGAAGACAGAAACGGAGGCGAGGAAACGTACCTCTTGGGATTTGTTTCGGCAGGGCGACGGTCTGCGTTACCTCATAGTCATTTGGTTGGATGGGGCACTGCACGGTCGCGTTTGCATTGCGTCTGGCAATTTCTCAGCTTCAGTACCCCGGGATAATACGGAGAAGAATGATGCTTACGCTTCTTCACAGACATCAATGCGTCGCTGAAGGAGCTTAATACGACCAATCCTCACGGTGACATCCACATATGCGCCTTCCTTTATTTAATTCCAAGAAAGGTCTTGTCGGGAATGCCAAGAGTAAAGAGATATGTGCAGACCTTGACAACAGTTGCGACGTAAGCATTGACTGTGACTGTAAGATTTTGACCGGGTTGCGGAGGGTCGGGAGAAACGACTATTGAGTTGATGGTTACGACATCGTTTGGACTTCCTGAAAGAGCAGCCTCTTGAATGAAATGATTGCAACGGTGTGTGCTGGTGGACTTACCACAATTTGCGTAGGTCCAACTATCAGTCTTGTGTATCGGACCTCCATCTGACAACGGCACTTGCGAAAGAGTTGCCTGAGTCAAGCTGGCGAAAAAAGCGACAAGAAGAGCAAAAAGCGTGAAACGAGCCATCGGCGAAGACATCGGACGATGTTGAAGGGCAAGTGACGGCGGATTGCCACAAGTCAGAAATTGTTCCCACGGCATCCATGTGACTTGGGTCCGATATAAGGCTTATCCATACCCATCCCACAGGGTCCGGCAGTTTCAAATTTGGTTTTATTTGTGCGCGTGGCAGACTACGAAAGTTTGAGAAGAAATGGTAAATATTTCTGCAACCTCTACCAATACATTTCAACCTTAGCACATATAACAAAAGTGTGATAGAACTTCAATCTGCATAACTTGTTCACAGTAGATTTTAAAAAATCTTGCTATATCTTTCAAACCAATGGAATCACCATTGTTCTGGGGGGAAATTAGAGTGAAAAAAAAAAATTCTGTTGCGAACAATTTGTTCTAAATGTACATTAGAAGAACCTCTGATAGTTTGATTGGTGATTATAGCAGTGTGGCAACCTACACAGTTGCTATGGGCAAGTGGCAAAAGGCTTGCTAATGTAATGTTTGTCAAGCATCAGCAAAGCCTTTTCTGGTAGTCAAAAGTAGTAGAGACTCATATTAAGTGATTTATTGCTTCAGTTTGCTGTGAAAACTAGTTCTAATGTTTGTCAGTAGTGTTTCCTGACTTTTCAATCAACTGATATATATTTTATTGCACTAAACTGAGGGTGTATCTCATTTATCTTGAGTTGACCACATTTGAAACAATTACCTTAACAAGTGTGTGCACAGATTTTATAAGCAATTGCCGGACCCCAATCCCACATCACGTGACACCAAGATAATTGCCATAAAAATGTGAATTATAAACTCACTGAGGAAAATATGAGAAAAGTGAAACCTATAAAAATTAGAATGTGTTGAAGTGAAGGGCTGGATAAATTCAAGTTATGTTGTAGTGCTGTATTCCAGGAGGAGATAGATTTTTAGTATCAGTTTTAGCCCAAAAGTCATGTTTTGGTCACCAAAAATCTATCTCCTCCTTGAATACAGCATCAAAAAACAACTCAAATTCATCCAACCCTTCATTTCAACACATTCTATTTGGATAATTCTATATGGCCCCCCAGGGAGCTGGACCCTTATTGCCTTATTTGGGGGGAGGCACCATGGGCAAATAGCTCCCCATCACCTTTGCATCTCGTTACAGAATCTCATTACTACAATATCTAGATGTCTGGATGATCAATTCTCTAATTGGGTAAGGTACTCATAACCTGTTCCATAATTGCACTGCCCGGCTTGTCCTCCCACACCCTCAATGTCCACATCTTCCTCTTCCATTTCACCTCACCTCAGCCGCCCTACAGCTGTTGTGCTAACGTCGTGGTTGTGATGAGGGTTATTCCAAGGCACCAATGGCCTGAAGCCATGGACTGCTTGATTGCAAGTGAAAAAGTCCGAGAGCCACCTGCTGGATGGGACACATGAAACATGCCTGCGATAAAACATAAGTGGGGAATGCAAATGGATTTGAGGTATTTCGAACGTACCTTCCACCCTCCCTGCAACGCCATCCAGCTTGATAGCCAGCGACAATGCCATCATAAACACCCTACACAGAACAGACCCAATGGTGGCCATCGTGCGCAAAGTGGTGGGGTTGGCCAAAAAAACAAGGTGGGTAGGTTTGGGGTGCTCTGAGGTAAATGCAAGTGTTTTGGATGAATGGGTGCCTTGTTCAGGCTTGAAATGATGCACGGGAAATCGTGCAAGGTGAGCTGGGGTGGGGAATGGAGTGGGGAAGCGGCCAGGGTGGCGACAGATAGTGTGTTGTGGTTGGGCGTGCGCTGTGGTAAACATTATTGTTTGAGTTGAATGGGTCTTGTTGGGGCTTAAAATGAGGTGCGGGGCATTGTGTTGAGTGGGTTGTGGTGGGGAATGGAGCGGGGAAGCGGTAAAGGCGGGTGTTTTGGATGAATGGAAGTGTCATGTGGGGCTGAAACAAGGTGCGAGGCATTGTGTGGAGTGGGTTGTGGTGGGGAATGGAGCGGGGAAGTGGCAGGGGTTCCTACAGAAGGTGTGTTGTCATTGGGGGTACACTGGGTTAAATAGGAGTGTTGTGTGGGGCTGAAATGAGGCAGGGGGCATCGCATGAGGTGGGCTGGGGTGGGGAATGGAGCGGGGAAGAGGCCGGGGTGGCGACAGATGGTGTGTTGTTGTCGGGGCTGCATGGGGTAAAGGCGGGTGATTGGGATGAATTGGCATCTTATTGGGGCTAAAAATGAAGTGCAGGGCATCGTGTTGAGTGAGTTGTGGTGGGGAATTGAACCAGGGAAGCAGCAGGGGTTGCTACAGAAGGTGTGTTGTCATTTGGGGTACACTAGGTTCTGAATGAAAGACTCGGCACCCTCGCGTACTTGCCCAGCTTATGGCCAATTCCAGACTGCTTGACCAAATGAAGTCTTGAACTCGAGAAATGACTTTTAGGTCTGTGCAACTTGAAGGGTTCATGACTATGCCAACTAGTCAGTGGGTAATAGAATGCTATAGCGCTAAGTCCCAGTGAGAATCGGACATTTTCGTATATATTCAGGTCTTGTGGATTCGTGCGAAATACAATATCTATATTCGGATAGTTGGCCATCTTATCTTATCTGTGCGAGATAGCTGTATGTGAATACACCTCTGAGTTGCTTCTCGGATATGCCTGTGCCGTGATATATAAATCATATTCCCGCAACGCAATAGCGATACTTTACACTATCCTACGCAACTATGTGAGTTTAATTTTCCTATCAAGTTACTAGTTCCAACGATCTGTTATAGGGAACACCGCTACTTCTGTGATTGTCAGAGGCATTGCAAGGAGTGGAAAGAGGTCTCTCGGAGGACGTACGAAAGGCATGCCCAATACCACAACCGCACTGCAGATATCCTTCAACAATACCTGGCTGAACACAACATTCCACCACTGGACTCGATACAGTCTGACAGAGAGCCCCCACTGCTCGAAGATGATGATGATGAACCTATGGATGTTCCACACAGTGAGGAACATCTGATTTATGACCGCGAACCCGAGATCCCAATGCAAGGCGATGATATTGAAGAACTATACACGGACGTTCCTTTTGCGCACCATCCCAATTCACCGACACCTGAACCCAGACCTCCATCTGTAACAGTCGCACTGGATGACGATGAGGGTGGATTTAGTGAAGATCTCAATCCATTTGAGGTAAGCATCTAGATCACTGCCTGGGCCTCTCGCCATCCATATAATAATGAGAATTAGGATAATACCACCTCCGAGTCTGGAAACTACCCCACCAATCTGCATGGTATGGATGCACCGAGTTGGACCAGTCCCATCTCTGATGCAAGCGATTTACCATTGGAATTCAATCCCGACAATGCCACCTTCAACGACCTCAAAACAACGCTCCAGTTCATCAATCTTTTACGCATTGCAACACTCAATGATGGCACCCTCGATGATGAAATCATTGATCGCCTCAGAAATCCATTGCAAGGGCCCCCCGAAATTGATGACCCAGACCTTCTACTTGCGCTCAAAGTATTCCTTGCCACAAACAACGCTTCCAAAGATTGCTACACGAAAGTTCATGATGCCATTTGCGGTCGCTTCCCTGAATGCGAGTTTCTCTCTCAAGACAGGCTCAAGCGTCGAATCACACAACTAACCAGCATCACATCCATAGTCCACCACATGTGCATTAATTCATGCATCGGTTACACTGGTCCTTTCAAAGATCTAACCCACTGTCCTTACTGCAACACATTCCGATATGACCATACTCTATACGACACGAGCAATGTCGAGAAAAAGGTTCCATGTCAAACATTTTACACCATCCCCCTTGGACCCCAACTACAAGCATTATACCGCAGCCAGGAAATGGCTGCAGCCATGTGCTATTGAAGGACTCACACAAGAGAAGTTGTGGAAGAACTCCAAGCAAAAAATGGAGTACTCGATGCCTACGGCGATTTTGTCACCAGTTCAGAATACCTTGAAGCCTTCATCCGAGGTGATATCAGTGACCATGATATCGCGCTGGTTCTCTCACTCGATGGGGCACAACTCTATGAAAAGAAGTGCTCTGATTGCTGGATTCTTATTTGGATCCTATTCGAACTCTCCCCCGACAAGAGATAAAGACACGTACTCCCCGGTGGGTTTATTACTGGACCCAATAAACCGAAACACTTTGATTCCTTCTCATATCCAACTCTTAACCATCTCTCGGCACTGCAACGCGACAGTTTCTACATCTGGGATGCATACGATGCATCCATTTATCTCTCCCACCCCTTCTTTGTCATCAGAACGGCTGATGGCCCCGGCGCGACAACTGTCAATGGCATGACCAGCCATCAGGGATACTACTCATGTCGTTTATACTGCCCCATTAAAGGACGCCGGTTTCCTGGAGACAAGAGGTATTATCCTGTTCACCTCAAACCACATCATTACCATGTCGATGGTTGCAACCATGCCGACTACAATTTCACTCGCATGCCATCCCGACCTCCTGATGAATATCTCAACAATCTCACTTATCTCATTGTGTCACTCACTAACAGGGAATATGAAGATCGCCGCAAACTCACTGGAATTGTTAAGCCAAGTCTTTTCAGTGGATTGCCCTCCCGCCGGATGCTTGCGATCCCAGGTTGCTTCGCCACCGACCTAATGCATATCATTGCTCTCAACATAACTGACCTACTCCTCTCCCTTTGGCACGGAATTATCAAATGCAAAGCCCCCGATGATAAGACAACTTGGGACTGGGCCATTCTGCAAGGCGAAGCTTGGCAAGAGCATGGGAAGTGCGTTGCCGAAATGACACCTTATCTACCTGGGTCTTTCGATGTCCTGCCCCGTAATCCTGCAGAACGCATCTCCAGTGGTTATAAAGCCTGGGAGTTTTTAACCTACATCTTCGTCCTTGGCCCTGGTCTTTTCTACGGTTTCCTTCTTGATCACTATTTCCAAAACTTCTGCAAACTCGTGGCAGCAGTCCGAATTCTCCACCAATGCATCATCACAAGAGCAGATATAACAAACGCTCATACACTTATCACCGAATTTGTGCAGGAGTTCAAGGAGCTATATTATCAAAGAAAACCTGAGTGTATCCATTTCTGCCAACCCAGCATCCACGGCCTTTTACATCTTACACGGGAAACCATTCGGCTCAGCCCACCCTGCTATTACATGCAATGGACAATGGAACAAACAATCGGAAACCTTACGGAAGAAATCAAACAACCATCCCATCCATATGCAAACCTTGCACAACGTGGCATTCGACGAGCACAAGTGAATGCACTCAAGGCAATGATTCCGGAACTTCAGCCAGATGAAACACTACCTCGGGGCTCTCTAGTTCTTGGTGATGGGTACATTTTATTACGGGCAAGAGACAAGAGGGCAGTCAGAATCCCTGATCCTGCTGGTGCCGCTATTTGTGAGTACATGGAACTCGCCAACGAGAGGCCTGCACTGGACTGGATTCCTCATGTGTGTCAGTGGGCACGATTGCGCCTGCCAACTGGACAAAATGCACGATCTTCTTGGAAGGAAAAGTCCAAATCGCTTGGGCAGGTTGTCCGTATGTCCCGCAATATCAAGGTAATCGTAAAGACTAAATATACATGTTATTCTCATTGTCAGTTAGTTTCAAACAGATGACATGCTCAACTATGGCAAAGTACAATTCTTCTTTCAAGCAAATGTTCAGAACAAGACCAGAACACTCGCTCTTGTATCAACGTATTCCCCACCGAACCCCGCCATATTTCAAATGTCATATAACACATTATGGGCTTGTCGATATCAAGGTCAGAACAAACTCGAAGTTATCAATGTGCATGATATTCTCTCTGTCATTGCTTTACCTCCATTTCCTGCTCTGGAGGGAATCTCATTCATTGGAGAAAAACTTGGCTTGGATGTTGCAGCGTTAGGTGGCATAGAACAGGATTTCGAAGATATCTAATTGCTCATCATGTATGTATGATAGTGAACAGAGAGCAGTACAAGAGGACACAGGAAGACAAACGAGAACAAATGAGAACAAGAGAATGAGAACACAACAATGCGACTAATGAAAAGAATGGAAGAAATGTTATTAATAACTAACACCTATGCCGTTTACTGGGGCGAATGTTCTCCTTGGCATCTATTTGCACCTCGTCATCCAAGCAAGTGACCTCATCATCCAAGCGAGTGACCCTGTAGGTGTGAACTGGCGGATTGAGAACATTGCATCCAGGGCGATAGCGGCAGTTGAGGATACAGGCAGGAAAGCCTTCACTTGCCTGCTACAAGAACCAAGCAACTCCCTCGGATTGATATCCCCCAATTCGTCTTGCTTAACGATGTAGTCATCCTCATAGATCTCCGCTTTTATGCTACAAAATGGTGATGTCAATATGAATGACCTCCTTGTTAAGAATCTGTGTGACATACACAGGAATGGCGCCATGTAAATCACTGCTTTCTTTGCTCACATTATTCCCTCCACCGAGTTCAGAATTTCCTTTGTGTTTATTCATGGTAATCACCAGGGTCTGAGATGATCAGTTAGGTAGCAGAGACACGTAGGATGTATGCACCATTGGACCAGGTTTTGCAGCATCGAAATCAACCGTGTAAGTGCTCCAGTTACTGGTGAGATTGTCGACATGAAGGTGCACAACACGGTGTAGAGACATATATATCTCTGGGTACGTATTCACTTATTTTACCATATTCCCTATTTGTTCTATCATTTGTATGTAGTGGCTGTTGTAAATAGTCACAAACAAGAAGAGTTTGGGTTTTCATCCCATTGACAACGAACTCACTCATTGAATCCGCGCCTACCCAGGCCGTGTTCACCACAACAGTCGGCTGGGAGAGAGACTGTGGACATAGTAGCTGAAGAGAATAGTGCTACCAAAGTTCAGTTCAGACCAGTTCAGACCCATTTTGGCTGAACCCTGAACCGAACTCCAGGTTCAGTTCAGGATTTCACGTGAACTGAACCTGAACCGCCCTGAACCGTTCAGATATTTTTTTCAGGGCCCAAACTGGGTTCATGAACGGTTCGGACACTCAATTTTACGGTTATCACGTATTCTACATGTAAAATTTCACAATTTATTCTAACTAACTACAAAACTCAATATATTATTATTAAAAATTCAACCTCTGGCGCTGGTGAGGCACCCATCTCCCTGTAACCTCGCAAACATAGCCCCGACGTCAATTGATGCTGGGCTGCGCGTTCGCGAGGTGTTAGCCGGAGGTGGGGACCTGGTCCCGCCTTGGCGCTGGTGGTCGCACACCTAGTGCAGTGGGAGTCGGTCGGTGCACCGCTCCTGTTGCTCCCCTCGCCTCCGTCGTGATCCGTCATCCTCATCCTTGGTGTTGCCATCGTGTTGCCATTGCCGTTGCCATTGCCATTGCCGTTGCCGTTGCCATTCCATTGGCGTGGGGCATTGGCGTGAGCGTGAGCGTTGGCGTGGGCACGGGCGCGGGTGAGGGCAAGGGTGTCGGTGTGGTCATGGGCGTCGTTGGGCTGGTGTGTATAGTGGTATTAGCTGACTTCATTAATAAGAAATACAAACTTACGAAGGGCAGCGGGGTTGGGTGCACCTTCCACGCCGCTCTCTTTCTCTCGTTTGGGGGTTATTCGTTGATGGCGACGCACTGCTATGGTGGTGCTGGTGCTGGTGCTGGTGCTGCCACTGCCCCTCGTCATCATCATCATCATCGTCGTCGTCGTCCATCTGGTGGTGCCGACTTGGTGGTGGTTGGTAGAGGAGCCTACAAAACTATTAGTGAATGAGAAATAAATGATGAAGAATGTAGAACTTACCTATTTGCCTCGAATGCTTGCGTTCGAGGCTTTTGAGAGTGGTGGTTGGTGGCTGAGAATAAAGTTTAGTGACTAAAATGGAAATTTGCCGAATCGGTATGTGAGTAAAACTTTCGTTTTGAGTGCAAAATACATACCTGTGGATATCGGTTTGGCGGTTCTGAACTGCTCGTGAACTGTTTAGACAACCCGGGGGTTGCCTGAACCCCGAACTGGACCCGGGGTTCAGTTCAGCCCAAGGTGCTGGACTGAACCGAACTTCCGGTTCGGTTCAGAGTTCGAACCGGGTTCGGATCAGTTCTGAACTGAACTTTGGCAGCACTAGAAGAGAATGTGTGACGTCATGGTGCAGGCATCTCTTCGTCCGACATCTCTTCCTCCTCTGATGCCTGCCTTGTCCCAGCACAATTCTTCGTCCTATTCTGCACCATTTTCTCCTCATTCTGCATCAGAATGCTCTTTTGTCGATGAACTCTCTGATTACTCCGATTTGCCAGCAAATATTCTAGATTCATACCCTTCGCACTATGTCCACCACTCGTCTCATGCAAGTCAGATCAAAGATCAAGGAACCACACCCAGAGCTCTCAGATACCAGACAAAACTACTAGTGATGGATAGGTTTGGTTCTAAACCGAGGTTTGGACCTGAACTGAACTGAACCGAACCTGAAATAGGGTTCAGGTTCAAGCTGAAGCCTGAACCGAACCTGAGGTTCAGTTCAAGGTTCAGGCAGGGGGGAAATTCTGTGAACCTGGTTCAAACCAGTTTGAACCTGAACCTAAACTTCAACAAATGTGACATAATTTTGCCTAATTTTTGGAAGAAACATGATCACTTTTCTCTTGTTGTAGCTAACAACTTCCTGTTAAATCCTGCCACTCTCCTTCAGGGGGTTTGAGCTCTGGATTGGTCAGGATAAGTTGGTATAAGTTGTATAATATCTGAGGATTATGCCAAGGTAAGCCTCAAGTACGTATGATGTATTATATTATCATTATTTTTAAGTACCACAGTTGCAACATTGAAGCTGATAAGCTTAATTTCTTTAACATGTTAGCTTTAAGTGATACAAATGTACAGTAATACATACAATTTGCTCTAAAGGAACCTTTGTTCATGCTATATAACCACAAGGCATAAAATAAAGGCATTTATACTGAATAAAAATGTAATCTAGCCCTATGATACACTTACAGGTTTGGTTCAGGGTTCAGATCAGGGTGAACCTGAACTGAACCTGTTTGAACCTGAACCTAAGGTTCAGTTCAAGGTTCAGCAAATTGACTGAACTGAACCTTAGGTTCGGTTCAAGGTTTGGATTTTTTTGGCCTGAACCGGACCAAACCGAACCTGTCCATCACTAAAAACTACAGGACCATTGGAAACCAAGTTTTTCACAAGAAACAGTACGCATATATGCACTTTATTCTGATAAATATTCTGATCAGTCTAATGTACAGCATTCTTTGCATTCTTTGCACCCATCCGCTCTCCCGTCTTCAATCAAATATCTAGATCACAATGATCTGCTCTGCAACAAGGTTTATCAAGATCTCTATCACAAGTATTTGACTGTACAGTCAAAACTCGAGTCGTCTCAGTAAGTTTCCATCTATTCAGTACATGTACATGTACATTCTTCTTGCTAATAATGTGAAAGGGAAGCACTAAGTATACTTGCGAATACCATGCAATCGGGGCCAAGTCGCAACTCATCTGCGTCATCTGATACCTTATTTCAAATGTCATCAAACGCACTACCGGCACCTCTGCTGCAGTCAAATTATCCGGATGTCAAATGCTAGGTGAAGAGGATGTGGACAGGAATGAAAGGGCAAGAGGTAACGGATTTGAATACCACAGTTGGCCTCCGAGGCCAATCTCGGATCGCGGCTGGAGAGAATGTGTCTTTCACGTTCATTAAAAGCGAAGAGGGAGTACCTTCAAGTGGTCATCGTGTTCGTGACATTACAGCAGCAGCACGAGAGATTTGGCTCGAATTACACAAGCAGGGTCAAGCGCCCGTGACGTGGGGACAAGGATCTGCAACAGTCTGTAATTTCTACCGAATTTAAATGTACAAGCGCATCCCCGAACTCCGATACTGCGAAAATCACTGGAAAGTAGATCAAATTGCAACAGCGACGTACTCTGGCTGGCATCGCAAGCATGTTTTGGGAATCGGCAAATCGGTCAAGAAAGATAATATGGTGTCCGAGTCCCAAGATGCATTCGATAGCTCAGAAGTGAAGCACATTCCAGAAAAGCGACCACCAACAAGTACCCTATCGTCTCGCCAGCCCAAGAAATTCAAGATTCCAGTGCTTCCACAGCCATGCATTTTGACCCTGTCGAACCCACAAGAAGTCTTTGATGAGCCGCTTTCCACGCTAAGTTCCCCTGCAACACTTCTCCCTTCTGGTTTACTGCCTTCCATTTCACCTCCAATGTCACCAGGTTTGCTTTTGCCTCTACTACACGAAACTGGTCTGCAATCTCCCCCTACTCATACACCAGTGCCTCTTTCCCCTACCCTTGTAATGGAACCAATCCCATTGGTGACCACACTACAATCCACACCCGTCACTCCAATTGTTTCCCCGGAAGTACTTTCATTGGCGTCAACTCCGATTGTCGCCCCGGAAGTACTTTCATCGGCACCAATAACCCCGGCAGATAGTGGCACTGTGCTAGTCACGCCTCAGGGCACTCAAGATTCTCCATTGCCAGGATCATCTATGTCTACGCATGGGATGAAGATCGTGAACCCGTTGTAAGTCATTAACTTAGTTGTTTTCTATAAGTGTGCTCATATTGGTAAAGTGAGATGGCAAGCGAAGAAGTAGTGACAGATCCGTTCAAGCTGTCAAAAATTGGTATGTGCGCATTTTTATTCTATATCCCATATTGATGATAGTGCCACACAGGGATGAGAACATTCAAGTGTCTCAATGCAGCCATGGGCACCACTAATACAACAGCCTCCTCTGAGGGCACCACAGCTACGACCACTACTCCTGAGCCCCCCTCTAGCTCCTCAGCTGTACCAACGAGCACACTATCAATGTCAATATCCAAAGGGAAGAGGAAGCCGGCTGTGAAGAAGGAACGGATGATGGTCCCAAGTACTGCACTGGTGCTGAAGTAAGTTGATGATTCATCGCGAGAAGTACACTGACTCCGGGACTGTCAGGAATCTTTTCGCGATCGACTATTGCAAGAACAATTCTATTACCAAGATTGCATTCGATGCACTGTGGAATAGTCTGGATGATGCCACGAAGCAGGTGAGTTCCCAGATCATTCAAGTACTCATGAATCTACTGACTACACTGTAACTACAGCAATACGAGGAGCTTAGCATCAAGACAAAGAAAGAACTCAAGGAAGCGAAGGTGAGAGCACTGTCGGCAGCGATGAATGGATGGAAATGACCTAGAACATGGAGGCGGGGAGCAGGGGAGCAGGAACAGGGGAGCAGGGAATGGAGCGGGGAGCAGGAGCAGAGGGAACAGGGGAGCAGAGGGCGGAGGGGGAGGGGGAACAGGATGGACAGTATAGCAATACCTAGCATCATCGCAAATGATGTCAATCGATAGAATCACAATGGAATTATCACCAGAAACATATGAAAGCACAATCTTAGTGCCCTTGGTCAATTCTTGTTTGGGATGTAATTTGCACTAATTACTATATCTCACACGATGTAATTACATATGAAAATGTCCGATTCTCACTGGGGCTAAGTGGCGGCCATGGAATCCAAAGGTGGCTCATGTTACGGATCGCTGTTCTTATAGCGGACTCCGGCAACAAAGAACCAAACGAGGATGATTGATAAGGAGAAAAGCGGATACAAACAAGTATACGAAGAAGGAGGAGTCTGGGTGTCTGGTAGCAATCAGGGGAAGAGTAGCTAGACTAAACTTAAGGTTACTGACTACAATTGTCCGTGACTAAATACTATCGAACGACTTTAGGGCTGGCTTCTTCGTCATGCGTGGTTGCGTCGAGGATAAGCTCCGAGATGAACGGCGTCTTCGTGTGCTTCGTGGTCTGTGCGTTTTAGGGTGCCAACGTGGTGGCCATCGGCTACGTTGCATGTCCGGTGTCAGCAGACAGCTGATTCGGTGATTGTGCTGCGCGGTATTATTAAGGGCTTGTACCAACGTGTATGATGTGTCGGCGGCAATCGGATGATGAGGATAGTCATGTGGATTTGGATATCGTCGTTGATTGTCGTCGATGATGTTTTGGACCCAAGCTATGACGTTGTTTTGTGACGTGGTGTCAGAGTCGGGGTCAGAAACGGGGGTTAGATCGGGGTAAAAGGTAACAATACTCCCGGAACAAGGGGAATCGTCCCGATTAACCGGAGGGAAAACGGAATCATACACGGCGGCGCAATCGATGAACTCGCGGTACGGATCGACGGGGTCATCGGTGAACCAGACAGGGACAGTCGGGGGAATAGCAGGACGGGGAGGGCCAATGGGACGCACGGAGTAAAACGTACGGGGGGCGAAGAAGAGGTCAACGCCGAGATGAGCGATGTCTGACGTGAGGTGGATGGAGCCGAACGAAGAAGGAGGCATCAGGTCGACGTTGAAGCGAACATCACGGCCGCAGAGACGTCGTTTCGAACGAGGGATACGGAAGCGAGGAGGAAGGTGATGGAAATAAGGCGAGGAAGGAAGATAAACAGCGGAGGCAGACATAGAGGAAAGAAGGTAAAGAGCGAAGGAAGGGAAAGAGAGGAAATCAGACGATATATACAAAAGAGAAAGATTAGGGTAGGTATTTAAAACACGAGGTGATCGGGGTTAACGGGATGATCGTGGGTAAAAGACGAAGGGAGAAGGGAAAAACGATGTGGTGTTGAAATATCGTATTCGTGTGAAAGGGCGGCGGAGGGGATCGGCGAGGGAAGGTGATAAAGATGAATAATAGGAAAAGCGTAAGGACAGGGTTTTTTGCGTGAATTGAAGTCGAGATTGCCAAAGCCGGTGATATCGGTGAGCTGGGCAGGTGCGATGACGGGAGAGGAGATTTCGATGATGGATGTGATGGCATCAACGGGAGCGGTTTCATAGAGATATGCGTGGGTGATGCCAGGGGGAAAGAGGTATTTGCGGAATTCATGGTTTTTTGAACCATTACGGATGAGGGCGGCATTGTGTGGGTAAATCGTGAGCAAAATAGACGAGGAAGAGAAAGGAGGGATAACGAAAGGGGGGAGAGTAAAAAGAGAACGAAGGGATGAAGATGAAGGGGCGCGGGGATGTAATTTATGGAAATCATTGACGAGATCCTGGCAATATGTGGTTTCGGATGCAGGGATCCAGGAATCTTCGTCACGAGGATAGTCGAGCCAATGTACTAAATAATATAGTTTGTTGCGGCGTATGCGGGAGTCAAGAATATGCTCTATTTCGTAATGGTCGTCGTTGTCGATAATATCAGGAGGTGGTCGAAGATGGTATTTTTGTTGTATGGAGGAGGAGGGCGGTTGGAATGGCGAGAGGAGAGCGACGTTGAATATAGGAAAGATCTTCCAGGTCTTTGGTAATTTCAACTTGTATGACGAGGATCCGATTTTGTCGAGGACGGTGAACGGACCGAATTTTTGATTGTCAAGCTTCTTACTCGGACGATCTGTGGTCAGATTCTTTCCATTTAGCCAGACTTTATCACCAGGAGAGAAGACAATTTTCTTGACATGATTGTCATACTTATCCTTCATGGTTTGTCTCGTAACGTCTGCAATTTCGCCTATTTTCTGTTGTATTGATTTCATTCGTGTAATGAAATCGTGAACGGCTTCGTTGGCGATAGGAGTATACTTGTCGACATCGAGACCGGTCCAAGGATGTTGTCCTTGCGTGGCGAAGAAAGGGGAAGTTTTAATCGCGGATGATTCGCGATTGGCTAATGCAAATTCGGCAAGGGCAAGCCATTCATGCCAATCATCTTGTCGGTAATTGGTGAAGAAACGAAGAAAAATTTCGAGTTCTTGATTCATTCGTTCCGTTTGTCCATCAGCGCGTGGATGATATGCTGTTGTTGGATGTCCTTTGATACCGATCAAGGAGTATAATTCAGTGATAAAACGTGAAACGAAGACCGAGCCGCGATCAGAGATGATGAAACGGGGCATGCCGAAACGTTTGAAGACGTAATCCCGAAATAGGCGTGCTCATCCTTCTGATGTCAATGTTGTATTCGTTGCGATGAAGATCGGATGTTTTGATCGTTTGTCAACGATAACCAAGATGGCGTCAAAACCATGTGATTCAGGTAAAGGGCCAATCATATCGACAGAAATCGTATGCCAATTATACGGTGGTACATCGTGAGGGAAAAGTTGTCCGAATTGTTTTCCTCGCCGTGGCTTATTTTGTTGGCATTCGGCACAACCTTTAATATACCGTTCGACGTCTTCTCGGATGGTTGGCCATGTTGTTGTTCGTGAGATCAATTCAATTGTTTTATCACGTCCAGGATGGCCTGCGGTGGGAATATCGTGATGTAGGGAAATGATGTTGTCGTATGTAGGGGTTGCATGGAGTATTTGTCGGATCGTTTGTTCTGGCAATATAAATAATGAGTCAGGAAGACCGATCATACCTTCATTGTCTTTTTCTTTGGGTTTATGATCGACACGACGTGAAAGGAGATCGGCTTTTTTGTTTTGCGATCCCTTTCGATATAATAAACGGAAACTATAGTCTTGTAGGAATGCGATCCAACGAGCCTGTCGTCGGGTGAGATCTTGCGGTTTGCGGTAATATTCGAGGTTACGATGATCGGTGAAAACATCAATTTGTTCTTTTGCGCCGAGAAGAAAATGTCGCCATTCTTCGAAACTTCGTATAATCGCAAGTAATTCTTTGTCGAAGATTTGGTAATTGCGTTCTGCTGGTGTCATTGTCGTTGACATGTATGCAACAGGGCGGAAAAGACCGTCGGGTTGTTCTTGAGATAGGATAGCACCGATCGCATAATCTGATGCGTCACATTCGATGGTGAATTTCTTATCGGGGACAGGTAATACGAGGATTGGATCGGTGGTAATGATGATTTTTAATTGATCGAATGCATTTTGTTGTTCTTCTGTCCAATCCCATTTTGCTTTTCCCGTCAATTTGTGTAATGGGCTTGCGATCTGTGAGAAGTTTTCAACGAAACGACGATAGAAATTCAGGAAACCAATGAATCGTTGTAATTCGGTTTGGTTTGTAGGAACGGGCCAATCAGTAATGGCATTGGTTTTGATGGGATCCATCTGGACTTGGCCATCCCCGACGATAAGTCCAAGATAATCGACCTTTTCCTTGTCGAATGTACATTTCTTTGGTTTCAAGAAAAGATTGTTCTCGCGGAAGATCTTCAAAACTTGTTTCGTTCGTTTCCGGTTTTCTTCGAGGGATTTAGAGAAAATCAAGATGTCGTCCATGTATACCAATAACCATCCTTCACGTATTTCGTATCGGAAAACGTGATTCATCAACCGTTGAAATGTCGGCGGTGAATTTTTCAAGCCAAAGAACATGACCGTTGGTTCGAATAATCCTTTTGGTGTCAGAAAAGCGGCTTTATGCTCATCGCCTTCCTTGATACGGACATTATTGAATCCCCATCGCACGTCCAATTTCGTAAAATATTTGGCTTTGGCTAATTGATTGATTATGTCATTGATCAGCGGTAATGGATATTTGTCATCGATTGTCCATGAATTTAACCACCGATAATCTTGAATTGGTCGTCGTTCGGCGGCATCTTTCTTCGACACAAAGAAGAAAGGAGATGCGTAAGGTGATTTGGAAGGACGAATTCGTCCAGTCTTCAGATTTTCGTCTAAGAACTTGTCGAGGTCTTGTTTCTTGATTGGCGACAATGGATACAATTTACAATCATGATGATCCGGTGCATCTGGTTTCAACGTTATGGCGTGATCCCACGGTTTCCGTGCCGGTAATTCATCGAAACCGGATGGTTCGAAAACGTCGTGATATTCATGGTATGTTTCAGGTACTAATTCCTCGAACGTCTTTTCTTTTTGTTGTTCTTGTGCTTTGATGGCGAGTTCTGTTGATTTCGTCATGAATGAGCGAAAGTGTATGGGATCCATTGTTTCTTCCATAACTTGATCGAACCAAAGGGGTCGTTCCCAAACTACTGTGTCAAATTCGGTTGAACGTATTATTGATGAAGTCCCGCAACCAGAAAGACATCGAGAAAACTTGATCTCGTTTTCTCGCCAATCAATTTCTGGGTTATGCTTCTTCAACCAATCGTATCCGAGGAAAATATCCATCTTGGCCAATGTCGTTACCGCAAAACGGAGTAATTCTTGATGATCACCGATACGCATTTGCAATTCACAATATTCCGTGATCTGTCCCGTTTTTGGTTGTGTTCCATCACTCATATAGGAATTGAACGGATTTAGGTATGGTTTCGTCGGAATGTTGTGTGCTTTAACATATCCGACGTCGATGGCGCAAATGGTACATCCGCAGTCAATTAGACCCGTCATAGGATATTGTCGTCCATCCTGTGGAACGGAGACAAAACCATGAACCAATAAGGCCATATGGAGTTCGGAATCCTTTTGTGTCACAGCTCGTATTGGTTCCGATGTCCGCGGTTCTTGTGGTATATCCTGTGGCATGTTTTGTACTAACCATTGTACTGCTTCTGCGATAGGTCGTCGATTAAGCGTTAGGACGAGTCCTGGTGAAATTTTGTCCGTCCATTGGTCATGGATGTCCCAATCATTTAAAATGTCAAGGGCATAACCCATCGTAGTCGAGCGAATAGCAACGATCGTTTCCATCGCATTGAACTCGGATTCGATTGTTGTTTTTCTTTTCTGGGATTCGGTTTTCTTTTCGTCATTCGCAACATGGGTATCTCGCCACGTGTTGCTTTCCTCTTTCGGCTCTATTGTTGGTGTTTGTCTCAATTCGTTGCGGAGGGCTTTGAGATTGGTGAAAACGTTGTCAAATTGTTTACATACGTATACATCTTTCTCGAGTCGTGCGATCGTGGCCTCTTGCGCTTCACGTCGCTTCTTCAAAAACCCTCTTGCTTCAATTTCAACGCCGTCAACTCATCCATCAATGCTGCAATCCGGGCGTCTTTGCCATCGTCTTGTTGTTGTTTCGGTGTTTGTTGAACAGTTTCCATGGAACGAACCTGTTGTCGTCCTTGTTGTTCCGGACAGTTGCGTGAGATGTGTCCGGGTTGTCGACATTTAAAACAAATTCCTTTCTTCATGAAATCCAACCGTTGTTCATCTGTCAAGCGAGTAAACGTTTGCCGTTGAGGTGACGTTTGTCGTTTATCGATGTCCATCGGGACAGATTCCGACTGTGGGCGAGGCGCTGATGTTTGTTGCGGTCGAGGAGTAGTCGATGTAGTTGTCGCGCTTGGATTGTATCGTGTTTTTGTGGGCAGATTCATCGATCGTACTTGTTCCTGGCGACGTCGCCATTGTTGATCAAGTCTGATCGTTTGTTCGCGCCATTCCTCGATGGAAGTTGGGATCATCATCCCAGTATAGATCTGATCGATTAATGGTTTGTTCATGTGAAGTTCGACGAGTTGAATGAGATAGCTCTCGTTGAACATTTCGCTGAGTCCAGCGAGACGTCGGAGAGTATCAAACTCGATCCAGAATTCGTCTGCTGTCATCTTTCCTTGACGCAAGTCGTTCAACTTGGTCAATGCGTCCTTCTTCTGATCCGGTTTTTCAAAGTGTCGTCTAAATTCCTTCGTGAAGTCGTCCAGACTTCCGAAGTTGACGGGGTCGTGCTGCAAGGCAATGTCGACGTACTCGTCCGCCCATCGTCCGGCGAGTCCGCCTTGCAAATACGAGAGGATAAAAAGGATTTGTTTCTCCTCTGAATCGAAAGCGGTTCTGTTTGCTCGGATATAGATATGGGCGCTTCGGAGGAACGTTTTGAATCCCGCCTTGTTTCCATCGTATTTAGCCGGCGGAGCGATATGAGATTTGGGAGATGACGGGGCTGCGGGTGCAACAACGGTGGTGTCTTGGACTTCGTGGTTTTCTTCGGTGTCTGACATTCTGGTGTGGATGTGTGTTTGATGGTGAAGAGCAAGTGTTGAAGCAGAAAATGATGGCGGGGGGAAAGACGGGGGTCGGAAGGTAGTCTGTTCTGCGACGTAGTGGTCAAAATCGCCGTCAGAGGAATCTGACGTCTCGGGTGCAAGATGGTATTCGTCGTCGTGTTCCCAGTTTGGGGTTCGGTATCGTCGAGGTTCCAGGTTGTTTTGGTTCGTTGTCGGGGGAGTAGAGAAAGTTTAGTCTTATGTTACGGATCGCTGTTCTTATAGCGGACTCCGGCAACAAAGAACCAAACGAGGATGATTGATAAGGAGAAAAGCGGATACAAACAAGTATACGAAGAAGGAGGAGTCTGGGTGTCTGGTAGCAATCGGGGGAAGAGTAGCTAGACTAAACTTAAGGTTACTGACTACAATTGTCCGTGACTAAATACTATCGAACGACTTTAGGGCTGGCTTCTTCGTCATGCGTGGTTGCGTCGAGGATAAGCTCCGAGATGAACGGCGTCTTCGTGTGCTTCGTGGTCTGTGCGTTTTAGGGTGCCAACGTGGTGGCCATCGGCTACGTTGCATGTCCGGTGTCAGCAGACAGCTGATTCGGTGATTGTGCTGCGCGGTATTATTAAGGGCTTGTACCAACGTGTATGATGTGTCGGCGGCAATCGGATGATGAGGATAGTCATGTGGATTTGGATATCGTCGTTGATTGTCGTCGATGATGTTTTGGACCCAAGCTATGACGTTGTTTTGTGACGTGGTGTCAGAGTCGGGGTCAGAAACGGGGGTTAGATCGGGGTAAAAGGTAACAGCTCAGACGATTCAAGCCAAGAGTTCAGTCTTCTAGACTTGATTGCTGGGAGTACCGCCTACCAACTGTTAGGATCCTTTAGAGGAGGCTAAGACTATTAGCAATGTCCGGGACTTGTTGATTGCCGAGGTGGTTTGTAAGTGGACTCATCATTCTGCTTCATTGCGATCTAAACACCCTAGCACCTAGTGAATACGAATACAAAAGAATGCCATTGCTGCCCTGTCCCTGACTGCGCTTTTTAATCACTCCCGGGCCTGTCATGCGGCCGGTCCCTCTCATGAACGTCTTTTTGTTAGGTCACTGATCATCTGCCACAGTGTTGTCACAGGTTTCAATGGGAATGTTTTCTTTTTCAACATTCCCCACATGGCCTTCCAGTTTCAGACAACTCTGTTAGAGGTAAATCTGTCGGTCTACACACCAATATAGGGAATTTGGTTCCCAAATCTGAGCAGTCGGGTACTGGGTCGTTCTTCATGAACTGGTGACTTCTCAGATTAGCTCTGACGCCCTCAATGGATGCTCCCAGGCACAATATCGTCGGTCAGGAATCCTAGAGTGAAATCTGACTAGTCTAGGGACCAAATGCAAAGTTGCGCTGAAATGGGTGATTTCATCTCACCCCAGGGACCACAAATTGCACTCAGGAACCTTCCCACTTCACCGTTTCTTGCTTCAATATCACAGCTTGCGGAGCCCGCTTGGATGAACTCTGAAGCCCTCAATGGAGATTCAATGGACACTCACATGGACCTTGACTCCCCGATCTGCGTGTCAGATGTGGTATTTCGAGATTTCTGAGCAGTACTGAACTAAGAAAACAATTCAGTAGGATTTTTCTTAGCCCCTTGGGAGCACGGGGACTCAGATGACCTTCTGACTTTGGCATTTCTACAGGCCCCGCTCCACCATTTTGCGGGATGTTAGGTTGTGATTGTGATCTGGTTTACGCGCTAGGATAGGCACAAAGTGCTACACAGTGTATATAAACACTATGTACATTGCAATCCAATCTATGTCCACTTTTCTGACTGTTGGAAAAAATCTGAACGACGTGCTTTCAAATATGCTCGACAGTCTCGACAGTTCTTGTTCTGCTGCATATGACTATGGACCTCAAGATGCCAGTATGTGTAAAGTTTTTCTTTTCCATTCAACGTGACTTCTAATTCTCCCTCAGCTCGTCCAGGATGCTTCTCTGGCGGTGGTGTCAACAGTGACGGCCCCGGAGTAGAAAAGCCCATTCCCAACTTTGTTCCACTGGAATGCAAGCTTAGTTTCTCCTCATATGAATCGTATCCATCGGATGTCCCCTTCTCCTCTAGCTATCTCGCAAAATGTACGATTCGACAATGCATCGAAGGAGAGAATGAAATCCCATCCACCTTGGCCGAGGGCATGCTGCAGCTTCTTGGCTGGTCACAGACCGTTCCCGACACCAAAGTTTTTCTCCTTGCAGGGTCGATTCCATCTCTCAAAGATGTTTGCATGTTTCTTGGTGATCAATATGCAAAGTTCGCCGAGGGGTACCGGAGTGTGGTTATCGAGGCTCAAGGTACAGAGAGTTCATATACGCACACCTGTTTACCTCTCAGATGCTTTGCCTGCAGGGAACTTGTACTCTGTGCACTTCCGGGATGTGTGACTATGGTCAAACGTCCTGTTATTCCAAAAGCAGTTGAAGATGGTGAAAGATACTGTGGAAACCATTCATGCTCACGATCTGTTAGACCCTGATGACATGGAGGCCTTCCTTCAGTGTCCTGTTGGCATGGAGCTGAAGGGTTTTCCAGGCAATCTGGACATTGCTGACCTCACTAGCTTGCACAAGCTGCTGGGAGAAAACTGGATAGGCGAACACGTTCTCAACACCCGCGCTTATCAAATCACACAGGAGATCAAGTCAGCAACTGGTAACCCCACCGTTGTCATACTCCCATGCTTCTTTCATTTGCAGCTCTCAAACGCCTTTCATTCCAACCATCTAACAAAAGACTGGAGGGAAGTCAGAGATAATCTTCTTACTGACAATCCTGAATATCTTGCGTTTGTTTTTAACAAGCAAGGCTCACACTGGGCATCCTGTATCGTGTCCATGAAAGATCGTGTTGTTCAACAAGGGGATTCCTTGGCATGGCCACCAGACGAGAGCCTGCTCCCTAAACTGAAGTGGTTCCTTGGTGATGTCACAGATGCTCAGGGGGAATGGACAGAGGATGCCCTGCCTGTTCCGTACCAGGGATCAGGGAGCGGCTCATGTGGGGTCATCGCATTGATTGCCATTCATTGTTTCGTCGATAAGAGAATGCCTTCTTGGAGCATGGCTGGGTCATCTGACTTCCATCGCTAGTGTTGCCGAAGTTCAGTTCGGTCCGGTTCCGACCCTTTTTGGCGGAACCGCGAACCGAACTTCGGGTCCGGTTTGGCGCTGGGCCAAACCTGGACCCAGACGGCATCGAACCGTCTGTCCGCGTTCGGTCTGGGTTCAGACGCGGTCTGAACCCTGAACCGAGGTGGGCTCACCCCATGAGCTCTGTTCTCCTCGCGAATGGCAGGCACGTATCAATTGATACGGCGCTGCACTTCGCGAGGTAGTTGGGCTGTGGGGGAGCCGTCCGGCGCTGCTGCTGCTGCTGCTGCCGTTGCCATTGCCACTGTCGCTGTTGCTGCCGCTGCCGTGGCCGTTGCTGCTGCAACTGCTGCTGCTGCTGCTGCTGCTGCTGCTGCTGCCGCCGCCATTGTCGTTGCCATTGCCGTTGCCGTTGCCGCTGCTGCTGCTGCTGCCGCCGCCGTTGCTGTTGTTGCTGCTGCTGCTGCTGCTGCCGGCATTGGATGAGCCGTCGTGGAAATGGGAGCGTGGGCTACACCCATGCTCCTGCTGCTGCTGCCGTTGCTGCCAGCGCTGCTGCTTCTGTTGCTGCTGCTGCTGCTGCTGCCGTTGCAGTTGCTGCCGGCGCTGCTGCTGCTGGCGCTGCTGCTGCCGTTGCTGTTGCCGTTGCCGCCGCTGGTGGTGGTGGTGGTGGTGGTGATGTTGCGGCTGTCCCGTGGGTGGTGTTGCTGCCACGGCTGCTGCTGCCAGCATTGCTGCTGTTGCCGGCGCTGCTGCTGCTGCTGGCCGTTGCTGTCGTCGTTGTTGCCGTTGCCGTTGCCATCGTCGTTGTTGACCTTGACGTTGACGTTGCCGTTGCCACCGCTGGTGGTGGTGGTGGTGGTGGTGGTGGTGGTGGTGGTGTTGCGGCTGTCCCGCGTCCGTTGGCATTGCGTTGGCGTTGTGATCCATTTTGTGCCATGGTGGTGTGCTCGCGATGTGCTCGCGGTCGAGTTTCCTGGAACAGATAATATTAGTAAAGTTAAGATAAATGTTGAGACTTACCTGTGTCAATGAACGCGACATTGTGTCGCGTTCATTGGCCTTGCGTTGTTGTTGTTGGTGAAGAAACCTCCCTGTAATGGTCACATGATACCGTTTAACACGAAAAAGTAAGTAAAGAAATACGAAAAACAAATGAAATAAATACCTTAAAAATATCCGCGTTCGCGGTTTGGACGCGGTTTGGAGCCGTTCAGGAAATCCGGCCAGTCTCGAAACTCTGAACTTAGACTGAACCCCGGGTTCGGTTCGGGGTTTGAACCGGGTTCGGCTAGGTTCGGAACCAAACTACGGCAACACTATCCATCGCAATTGGCTGGTGGGTCTTCTGTGGCATCATTTAGCAGCGGTGCGATCTCTAGATCAAGTAAGTCATTGGTATATCAAGGTGACGCAAGCTTACATGTTAGTGAAGCAACAGCCATTTAGGTCAGATGAATTTGCATCTGCATTGCCTGTTTATACTGCCACTACTGTCACGACACCTAGTTGTGAACCAGAAGCCAATTCTGATTCTGACACTGCGGATGAAACGTTCCCACTCACTAAATACAGTTCAACTGTGCCTCGAGCACAAAGTGGTTTGCCTACCAACTCAGTCGATGCCCCTCTAGACCCGCAGCGCCCGCAAATGGGTATGGCGTTTAACATGCTAGAGGAAGCCCTCCACTTTGCATACGAGTATGAGCACCGGCGAGGATACAAATGGAAGAGGGGTGAGAGCGTGCACGACAAGTTTGGTGAGAGTAGCTCAACAAGTATCCTATGATATGCTTACCTGTTAGCAGGGAGAATCAAATGCCTCCGTCTTCGTTGTTCAAGTTCCTTCAAGCGCCATTTTAAACATGACAAGACGATTGACCCAGCTGATTGTCGGCATGGCAAAACGAAGTGATGTTCATGCATGGCTCATATCAATGTGAGGGCCACTCCATTGGAGATCTATTGCTTCACCACCGTTGATCTCATGCACGACCACCCTGCGCCCAATAATGATCATCTCCCAGAATTCAACCCACCATCCCAACGGCAAAAGGACTTGATTCAAGAGCTTGCGCCTGTCAAAGCGTTAGGCAGGTCTGAAATGCACACCTTCTTGACGGCCCAATTTCCCAACCATCCCCTTACTCTTCGCCAAGTTTCAAATCTTTTGGATAATGAGTGGAGGAAGGCTCGCAACGCAGTGCAAGATCTAGGTGGTGACCTAGCAGCCCTCGTAGAGATGCTCACACAGTTGAAGAATGCCGATAACCAGTGGATCTTCCAATTCCAGCTTGAGGAGTCCACCTGCCGTTTCCTTCGTCTTTTCTGGATGTCTCCAGAGCAGGTCACCCTCGGCGTTTGTTTCAGCGATGTCATAATCAACGACATTGCCATGATGCGGAATCAATATGGCTTACCTCTCAATGTCTTCATCGTTATCAACCAGTTCTACTGTTCTCGAAACATTGCATATTCGCTCCATACAAGTGAGACAGCCAACAAATATCAGTGGGCCCTAGACTGCCTATTTTCTGTGCTTCCAGACAACCCCGAACGTGTTTTTTTCTCTGATGCAGACACAGGACTCGACTTGGCAGTTTCTCGGAGACCTACCTCAGAGATTTCATTCCACGGCCACTGCCTCAACCATCTTGATGGAAATGTTGTCAAGAAAATGGCACCAATGCTTGGACCATTATTTCAGTCATTCCATGAAGCTTTTTGGTCAGTATATTACTCGATTTCTCCGGCAGCCCTCGAGACTTCCTGGGCAGAACCTTTAGTCAAGTTTCCAGCTGCACAAAACTACCTCAAGGAAGAAATTTGGCCTGACCAAGAGCGCTGGGCTGGGACTTATATTGGGACACGATACACTTGTGGTGTCCGTACATCTGGGCGCGTTGAGGGAGAAAACCGGATCAACAAACTTCTTGGAAACAGCAAAACGTCAGTGTATGAGTTGGCCAAGAACTTAATTGAACGTGCCGATGCCCAAAATGACCAAGAAGCCCTTTGGGTTCGACAAGTAAGTGAATTTATCTGGACTTACAGGACAAAGTGACAGAATTTCACCAGATGGCCCAACAACAACACCCAGGTAAAACGGACCTCCTTTTCACCAAACCTCTCCAACTCCTGCGGTCCCACTCTGTCCCATATGCCCTACAGAAGTCGTATGAACAAATGGAAGCATCCATGTACTATATGGTGCTAGTTCTCCGCCTCCAGACAGGATCAGACAACTGGGTAAGTCATATCGAATGTGCCATTAGTAGGCTGACTTGTTATTTGCAGGCCGACGTTGTCAAAACTCACGAACCTCACCAAAATAATGTTCCTGCTGATGAAGCGGAAAGAGACAATGTGGCATCTGAGGTTAAGTTTGCTCACTCTCTTGACTGTTATCACTAACATCGTCACTCAGAATCTCCTCAATAACTTCTCCGAGGATGTGGTCCATATTTCAGCCTGGCATCTCCTTGTAGTGCTACCAAAGTTCAGTTTAGTCCAGTTCAGACCCATTTTGGCTGAACCCTGAACTGAACCTGAACCGCCCTGAACTGTTCAGATTTTTTTTCCAGGGCCCAAACCGAGTTCATGAATGGTTTGGACATTCAATTTTAGTATTATCACACAATCTATATGTAAAAAATTCACAATTTATTATTCTATATATTCTAACTATCCTAGAAACTCAATATATTATTAAAACACGCTGGTATGTGTTTTTGTGGGTTTACCCATGGGCATCACTTGGCGCCACCTCCCTGTAACCTCGCGAACATAGCCCCGACATCAATTGATGCTGGGCTGCGTGTTCGTGAGGTGTTCGCTGGGGGTGGGGACCTAGACCCTGGCGGTGATCCCGTGACTTCGCTGGTCATCGTTTTCTGAGTAGTTAGAACTAGAACAGAAATGAAATTAATTTGGAGCGTACCTAGTGCAGCGGGGGTGGCTCCCGCTGCTCCCCTCGCTTCCGTCGTGATCCGTTATCCAGTTGTTGTGCCGTTGCCATTGGCATTGGCATTGGCATTGGCATTGGTGTTGGCGTTGGCGTGGGTGTGGGCATTGGTGTTGGTGTTAGTGTGGGTGTGGGTGTGGGTGTTGTTGGGCTGGTGGGGATGGTAGTGTTAGTTTTTACTGATTAATAATAAACACTTATGATTGGCAGCAGGGTTGGGTGCACCAACCCCGCCACTCTCTTTCTCTCGTTTGGGGGCGGTTCGTGGATGACGACGCGGTGCTATGGTGGTGCTGGTGCTGGTGTTGGTGCTGCCACTGCCGCCACCTCTGATGCTGGTGCTGGTGCTTGCATCGTGCATCGTCGTCGTCATCATCGTCATCGTCGTCGTCATCCATCTGGTGGCTGCCAACTTGGTGGTGGTTGGTAGAAGAGCCTACAAAAGTATTAGTGAATGAGTTACAAATGATAATGAAAGTAGAACTTACCTATTTGCCTTGAACGCAAGCGTTCGAGGCTTTTCAGAGTCGTGGTTGTTGGTGGCTGAGAATAAAGTTTAGTGACTAAAATGGAAATTTGCTGAATCGGCATGTGAGTAAAACTTTCGTTTGGAGCGCAAAATACATACCTGCAGACATCAGTTTGGTGGTTCTGAACCACTCGTGAACCGTTTAGACAACCCTGGGGTTGCCTGAACCCTGAACCAGACCCAGGGTTCAGTTCAGCCCAAGGTCCTGGACTGAACCGAACTTTGGCAGCACTAGCACCCACTAGATCCTCCATCCTTGCTATATCCAGATGGCACCGACAGGCATGGCCCAGGCATTCGACGATGCCACCTCCATCTGCCCACCAATGCACCCAATTGCACCATATCAGACCAGAGTGCACTGCATGCCTGAAGACACCCCAGCCTGAAGATGCCCCCAAGCCCATTCCACATTGCAAATACACAGTGCTGTGTCAATTGATGCATGTCCCGTGTTGGTTGTTTTCAGCGGACACATGGTGGTGGTGGCATACGAGCCTCTCCGTGTGGGTGTCCTGATGCATCATGCATTGTACACGCAATGACAGCCAGGTTGACCCCTCGTTGGCTGTCCTCAGTGGTGGTGGTGGTGTTGGTGTTGTGTGGTGGTGATGATGGTAGTGAGGTCACCATACCAGGCCAGAGCATGCCTGAAGACACCCCAGCCTGAAGATGCCCCCAAGCCCATTCCACCTTGCAAATACATGGTGATGTGTCAATTAACGTGTGTCCAGTGTCACGAGGTCAAATAGGTGATATGGGCCAGAAAACAGTGGAGACCCATGGGTTGGAACACATGCACCTGCAACAAAACCCATACCCCAAGGGTGGGTACAGGTTTTCGACAGATACAGGTATGGGTACCCTCAAAAAAACCTGAGGGTTACCTGTGAAGTTCACTACCCACCTTCTTGTCAACTCTTTTTATTTTTATTTTTATTTTTTTTAATCCTAGTTTATTCTCCTTTACGGTACATCGTATGTAGAGATTACTGTGAAATGTGCTACTTGTTACAACAAAGAATGCGTGTGAGGCTGGGGCAACGTGTGGGCATGGCAGTGCCGTTCCCGGGGGGAGTATGTCTCCTGTAATAATTGAACCTGGGTGTGGTTAGATCGTAAGGTAGGGGGATAAGGGGGGGGCCAGGGAATGTGTGGACCAGGGTGGGGCTGCTGCTTTATTCATGTGCGATGTCGGGAATACTTCCAAATGCTTGCCGGAGTCGTTGTGTGTCATTGATGTAGCGGAAAAGCGGTGGGAGGTGCTTCGGGGTGCATAGCAGCTTCTTCACGTATCCCGCATCACACCCTACTATCCGACGTAGTCTCTGGCGTGCGTGGTCATGAGCCGGGCAGAACAGGAGGAAGTGGGTGACTGTCTCGTGGTGATGATGACAGCATGGGCAGGTGGGGGTGTCAGCACGGTTGATCTTGTGCAGGTGGTGGTTGAGCCCTATGTGGCCTGTTCGCAGTTGCGTGAGGATCGCAAGGTGTTTCTTGGGCAGGGATCGGGTCATTTTCTGATATGCAGACTGCGTGAAGCTCGGGTCGATCTCCAGGAGTCGCCGGTACCTTGGGGACTGGCGCCATTCCCTATCCGCTTGCTTCTTTAGTTTGCTCAAGAACGTCCTCGCCGCTGCCGCCTTGCTGCGCGGTAGAGCGTGCCATAGTGGGGCAGGGATTCCTGTGGCCGCTGTGCCATTCCCTTGCACCGCTTTCTTCACATGGTCATCTGCTACCTCATTGCTGTTGATGCCCTCGTGTCCTGGTGTCCATTTAATCATAAGGTCCATTCTTTTGTGCTGCCTCGTAACCATATCTAGCCTCTTGTGGAACAAATCAAAAACGTGGCGTGACGGGCCTGCTTCGAGAGATTTGGTCGCCTGAATCGCTGCTTGTCCATCCACGAACATCGAGATGTCTCGAACCCTCTTTTCTCCTCTCAGCAGCTCTAGTCCCAATATCATCCCTATCCCCTCCCCTTCATGTACTGTGTGATGCTCCTGTTTCCCTAGCTTGTACCTTCTAACTCTCCTTCTCCTTCATCCTGCTCTCATCAGTACTGCTGCCGCGCCTATCATCCCATCCAGCCCTGATACGTCAGTGTATATCTTTATATTGTTGTCGTCTCGTTCGTGTGCTTCCTTGGCCTTTTCTCTCGACGACTGTATCTGTGTTTTGATCTCGGGTTCCCATTTTGTGTCGTATCTACATGTGGTGATCTTTTCCATCTGCTCCGTTTTTATGTTGAAGTCCCATATCAGATCGTGTATGGGGGTGGGGTGTCTCTTTACCCGGCGTACCCGTGCATTCTTGACGGCTGTACTTAGTGGGTGCGTCGGCGGGAGCGTTGCAAGGCCAGCCTCCCTAGGAGTCTTGCTTAAGCAATGTACTTTATAATGCAAATCAAGTTTAAACAGAACTTTGTTTAAACAGACAGCTAATTTTACGTGTTTAAACAGGAGTAATTTAAGTAGTGGGTAATGAAACTTGGATTTAATGGAATCCGAAATTCAGAGCTCAGTGGATTAAACACACATGGTTGAAGTGATTTAAATTAAATACATTGAGCAGATTAAACATTGTTGAATCGGATGAAACACAATCCTAGCCACCTGCACAATTGGAAAGTTAGCAGGTTAATGCCACACAGGATTAAAGCATACAGTGTCTCGTCTTGCGTTTATTTTGTGTATTCGCACGTTTGCTGCTTGGCCTACCCCTAAACAACCCGTAGTTCAGTTTTTCTGCTGCTGCTGCAGGAAAATGAGGAGATAGCGTACTCTAGATTTTCCTGAATCCCTGCCGCTTTGCGCTTTGTCCCACGAGTCACAGTCCCATCACTCGTACCATGAGCGCTCCGTGTCTTCTGTGAGTTCTCGGCGACAGAAGACCGTGTTTTCCGTGAGTTCTCGGCAACAGAAGATCGTGTCTTTCGTGAGTTCTCGGCAACAGAAGATCGTGTCTTTCGTGAGTTCTCAGCAACGCAAGACCGTGTCCTTCGTGTACTGAAAAGAATGCCGCCAGTTGTCCTGCCTCTCTGTGTCTTCGACTTCTTGCTTTCACATTCAATCTCCTCCGAATTATGTCCTACCTGTCCACCCTTGCCGTTGCTCAGTGTCTCCTTGGCAGTAGGGCTCTCACTTATTGCCACTTTCTCCCCTGCGTTTTTGCTGTTCCCTGCCTCACCAACACTTGTCCCCGCAGCCTCACTTGTGGCATTCTCATGCTGCAATTCTGCATCAGCACCCTCTCTGTAGTATTGTTCTCACTTACCACTTTCTCCTCTGCATTTTCACCATCCTCTGCCTCACTGACACTTGTCACCGGTGCCTCACTTGTCGTGTCCTTGCGCTGCAACTCATGCACAAGTGGGACGTGCACTCCAGCAGCAATGGCCCCAAGTTCTGTGTCATCATCGTCGCTGTCTTCTTCATCACCAGCTGTGTGCTGCGCTTCAATGTCAGCCTGACGGTCACCAATGCATCTAAGAATCTCAGCCTTCTGCAGGAACATAAATGGTTGTTCATCAGTGTCTCTGGAAGCTGTCGAAGCAAGATACTCCGAGAGAATGATAATGTGGGCAAGTGACATAAGCTCTGGCGCTTGCAGTTTGACTGGGACGATGAAACTTTGCACATCATAATAGTCGGAAGGGTTAACGGAAATATCAGCCCAAGGTATTGCAGCAAAATGCTGATCGGCTGGCCAGGTATGACCTAGGTGTAATCACTCGAAATAATCCAGCAGAAGGCTGTACTGGACTGACTTACACCACAATGTGCTGAAGTATTTTTCCAGAATGGCACGAATATCGCCCAAAATCATCTTGTTGAACTCGACAGCAGGGAACAAAGGTATTCCTGCAGAGTTACGAGGAATTTGAAGGTCTGTGGAGTCATCACTCTTGATGCTGGGTCCTGGTGAATTGATTAAGGCAACATAGCGTGTCCAAGTTCATGCAGCAACTCACGAGGGAGGACCCTTTCGGCATACTGAAACCATGGCGTTTCGAAATGCTCTGTGAAGTCTTTGAGCTGGGATCTCATATCAAGCTTGTTATGGACTGAATGGGCATTGACTCTGTCATTTTATTAGGTGTGGCACTACAGAGGGCCGGTTGGTGCACTTACACGCCACTATCGAGATCGCCATGTTCATCACGGAATGCGAAGAACAGCATCATCTTGGCAGGGCCAAGCTTACCATTCTGGCAGAGCGTCTTGAGGGCAAACCATGCTGCTTTCATAAACTCTTTCTGATTTCTAAGGTGACCCGGTCGTGTTAAATCATAGCCATAGGAAAGATCAAGAAATGCACACCGAGGAATATCACTTTCAACTTCCTCAGCCCTTTTCTCATATGCCTGCTGATCCTCCTCGTCCTCCCACATCTCCTTCAAAACGACTTGGTAAAACCCTGCATGCCCCCCATCAGTATCAGCATCCTTTCGACGTTTCGCAGCCTCAGTATTGATCTCGTTCTTTCGTTCTTGTTCATAGAGCTGGCGCCCAGTAACACTTGAGGAGAGATTGATAAAAAATTGATCTCCATGAGTGTTTGACGTGGACTGGCTTTTTCGTTTCATAGTGCTGAAGCGGTTTGTGAACTTGCGGATGATTCGCTGAAGAACCAATCAATCCCCTGAATCATGACGTGAATTGACATACCATGGTCCAGGTCGTCAGAGTCACATCCCCTTCGCAAAGCAGTTGGTCTTGAAACAGAGATGACGACTTGATAGTTTCCGCAGTGTCCTGCTTCCACCTTGTTAAGGAAGCACCCTTCATTCCTTTCAAGTCAGGATCAAGCTCGTACACCTTGGCCTCGAATGCTTGCATGTAGCTGTTAATATATGCGTCCTGAGCAGGAGTAAACTGTGATCTGCGTCCGACCATAGTAACGAAAGGATGGTGTGGATTTGATGAAACAGGAACGATTCAGAACCTTTATATGAACTGACCTTGAAGTCAATGTGAAGGCCACTCATCGAAGAAAGCCACACCGCTTGTTTAAACCTCCTTCAGACATTGCATGCACTGTTGTAACTGTTATTGTTCCCTCTGTAATGTGACAGCAAATGTACCTTGAATCAGTAGATGATGTCATGAAGCAAATAATATTACTTACAGGCAGTTCTGCAGACGAAGATAGACATCAGTTCATTTCATCTTCGTTAGTTGCAAACCATTGTGGTGAAAGATGACCGTGAGCAGACAATTCACATGCCACACATGAGAAGTCATGAATAGTCACATTACGAGACGAGAACATTACACAAAGATGGGGAGAAACAATGGCATCAGCTAAAAGTTAAAACGGGAGTTTGTGAGGAATAGTGGCCGCACGTCCAAAGTAATCAAAAAAAGTCTGTGTGTAGAAAGTGGCAATCGCTTCTTCAAGCAATGAGACGCTTGGCTCTGTGAAAGTATCAACGGCTCCAAACCCAAGCTCAAACCCATCTGGTGGTTGGCAATCCCAAGTTCTCATTACCTTGTGCATCGCCAAAAGATATTGGAGACGCTCACGCCAGTCGTCCGCAGTGAGACCACCGTTCTTCGAAGGGATCTGAGTTACGAGGAAACTGGGGTCACCAGAGTTGGATGCCATGAAGCATGCCATAAGTTCGTATTGGCGGGTGCTAAACTCTGGTTCTTGTTCGATCCCTGAGGGCATTCTGGGTTTATGGGCTCGGCCATCCAGGGCCAGGAATTCGAAACGAAAGTTAAGCTCATACAGCTCCCACAGCACCTCTTGGACAATCCTGCGATCAGGCAACATCCCGTCAGGCGCCATCAGTTGTTGCTCTTTCCAAAAGATTTGGGTACGGGGCATGTCTGCAACCAAACCGGACCCCTTGTACAAATGGCCGATCAGTGTGATGATGTCGGCACGGCGTTGGCTAGCCCGAGTCGAGGTCATTTGTTTGTTACGCTCTGAACATAGACCTGATAGACAGTCGCGCCACTCTTGATTTGACAAAGCTCGAGCAGCAGAGTCTGCACGAGATACGCGAGATATCCATAGTTGGCGCTGGTCCAACCAATTGACGAGGTACAAGGCTTGCCTTGCCTCGGTGTTCGGGCCCACCAAGAGCCTGGGATCAGGGAAAACAAAGTGTCCATCGTGTGGATTACTCTTACACAGAGCCTTCAGTCGAGAAGGTTCGGTATTAACGTGGAGAAGGGCATTGGCCCATGTGAAGATTGACGGAGGGATGAGGTCACTGTCAGGGTCTCGAAACTTGGCTTGAACGGGCTTCCAGCTAGAATTAGATTTCTTGGTTCCCACTGCAGGAAGCGATAAGCATTGATACATGAAGAGACTTGATAATATACCTGAAAAAATGGCACTGCACTGTTTCCGAGCTTTCTTGGTGACCTTAATGGTGCGAGGGTGTTCGGGCTCGGCCACTGATACTCTCTCAGTAACCATCGGTACACTCTCTCCATTAACCGTGCAAGGGCGTTCGAGCTCAGCCATTGGTACCGTCGCTGTAACTGTTGGTACACTCCCTCCTACAAGAAATGGATCGTCGATGACAGCGAAAGGGTCTGGGTACTGGAAGCGTGTGCAGGCGTAATTGTGGATTTGCCTGACCTTTTCAACGTTGTTTGACCCATTGTGAATGACAGGGAATGATGGGCTCTCGGTCCAATCGGTCATTGTGAGAAAATCTTCGGGAGATCGAAGGGTAGTAACAGACATAATGTTCACGCTCAAAGATAAAGTTTGAAGAGGTCGCATGAACCACACAGGAATACCAGCATCGAAGGCGGCCTGAACATATTGCGGGTTCTTGGTGAATGCACCAACCACAAAAGCCACACGCTCGGCTTTCGGGAGACTGCCTTCCATTCGTGGCTTGAAAATCGTGATATAGTCCACGACAGCGACTAGTTCCAGGTATCAACGTTGAGTTTCAGTGACACCAAACACCATCTCCTTGTAAAACGTCGTGAGAGATTCCAAACGACATATTGAGTGGCGCAAAGCAACTTGGAGATTCAGCACAACGGGATTATTTCCGCCTGATTTTTGGTAATCCATAATCCTTGCAAAAAGAGCCTCACACACAACCCGCAACTTCACTGCCTTTGAGATTTCAAGCTTACCAAGACCCTCTACAAATTGCCGACTTGTCGGGATAAAGTCAGCAGCAGTGGGATTCCACCACATGATCGAAAGTGGATCAGCAGGATCCTCGGGACAGCGAGGAATAACGGGCAACCAGCAATATTCCTCCATAAAAGGTTGCGGCCATAACATGTAATCGTCGTCTGCGTAGCGGCAATCATTTCTTAAACGAACCAGGCGTCTACCTAACGGAGGCTTATAGATGATGTCCATGTTGGGTGATGTGATTATCGTGTCATTTACTCCGGGCTGGAAACCATCTATGATTGCAGCAACACGAGCATCAAATGGGCCTATAGGTTCTGTAGGATGATATGAATAAGTATAAGCTCT
The DNA here is from genome assembly GCA_963556145.1 of Hygrocybe punicea. NCBI lineage: Eukaryota > Fungi > Basidiomycota > Agaricomycetes > Agaricales > Hygrophoraceae > Hygrocybe > Hygrocybe punicea. The sequence goes on from OY744463.1 coordinate 4,110,135, forward strand.
TGTCATAGACACAACCTGTACCATTAGGTCGGCGTTGTTGAAGGAGTTCCAGCGGATCGATGGACATTGAGGACCAATGAACTTAACGGCAGAATCTGAGACAGCAGTCACTCTAATATTCATGGAAGAGGGTTAGAGACGACGCAAAGTCTAATCTCTCGCGGTGAGTAAAGACTGACGCAAAGTCAAAGTCCCTACTTTGCTGGAACGACGCATAGTCGAATTCCGGGATTGCACAAAGTTGGATGAAATAAAAGGACTAACCGTTAAACTACCACCTCGAAACTTGTCTTGCACTGGATGCCGCGGGACGTGGCGTACTGGTGAACCACAAGGCAACCTAGAATAATGATTGTGAGTTATGTTGAACAGCTTTGCGAGGTACGTGCAAGAGACGACGCAGAGTCAAATCTCTCGCTGTGAGTCGAGACCGACGCAAAGTCAAAGTCTCAACTCCACCAGAATGACACAGAGTCTAGATCTGGGTATGAAGACTGGGATAAGACGGGTATGACTTACTGTTACTTGAATGGAAACGTAGAAGTCGACGGGCTGATTTGTTGACGAAAAAAGGCTTATACAGAATTTGTAATCCGGATTCGGTCATGTAGCATTTGTAGTCACTCACTATGTCTTCGACTCAGAGGAGCCAACCGTCGCTGGTAAGTGTCAAACTCATTCTCGTGCACTGGCACATCCTGGATCTAGACTTTGCGTCAATCTGGATGGGCCACGGCAGCAACTTAGACTCTGCGTCAGTTGCTGGCTCTGCTGGAGATTAGACTTCATGTCGTCTCATTTCTATCTATATATCCATTCACTACTGACGAACACTTCATTCTAGAACTCGTCTTTGCGCGATCATCGGTATGCGTCGCTACAATACAACTCTACACGCTCCCTGTACCCTTAAGCCCTCTCCTTCGTCCACTCGCAACCCCATTGTAGTCGTCCTGCGACTCTACTTGTTTCGAACCACCAACGCTATTTGTATTCTATTACATCAACCGTTAAACATTCCACTCACTGACTCCGCAAAACAGCCTCTCGCGCATCGGGCAACTCTGGTTCGTCAACGTATGCGCCGTCATCGTCTCATCGCAAACATGCGAGACTCTCCACTTCGACACCCTTGACCTCGCCTTCCGGGTCTTGCCCTGGATCATCAGAATCGGGAAGGAGCACCAGCAACCACAGGAACCGTATGACCTCCGTCGCGCGCCCTCCCGAACAACCGTAACAGGGAAAATGGCAAGTTTGGGTGTGCACTCATTACCTCGGGAGGGCCAGACCCACGTCAATGGACATGGCTGTCCACCCCTCGAGGTTGGGAGGGCAATACAAACCTCGCCAGGTGACGAAGCTGTGGACATTGTATTCCTTATGCACACTCAGGAAGTAGACTTCGCGTCATCCTGGTTGGCGGTGACTTAGACTTTGCGTCTGTTGCTCCCTCTCACAAGAGATTGGACTTTGCGTCATTTCTTCTGCACTGCTGTGGCCATGTTATCTAAGGATCGCCGTTTACCCACCTCAAGCCACATACTGTTGAGTCTATTGTTCCTCGTTTTGCATCGTACTCTCAACCCATTGATTTCAGTCACCTCACTTGATTGCCCATCCCTAGTGCGTATCCGTGATTGACTGGGGTGGTGTTTGTTCCATACTCATCATTCTCAATATTAGGCCCAGAGACATGAGCCGAAAACGGAGAGCTTCTGTGGAAGAAGAGGAACTGCAATTTTCCCGGCAGGCTGCAAGAATTAGAAACCCACACGTCCATAAAGCACACTTTCGGACCGTTGGAGATTCTGGTATGGAAGTACGCACCACGACACACAGATCCGATTCGAGTACCACGGGGATCACTACGCTCTCTCCCCTGATCACCGATGATGCCAGCCACCAGCCTGACCTGATGGATGACAAAGATGACCTGCCTAGAAAGCAGACACAGGTTTGTTCTGTATGTTAGCGCTTAAAAGTATAACTACAACTCTACTACTAGAATTCACGGCTCCTGGAGGACTTCGATGGGCACTTTGACAATTTTCTACGGCTTATCATCGAATTTGAGGCGGATCCCCAAGTTGGTTCGCTTTGCTCATGCAACAATGGCGTCCGAACAACACAATGCCACGATTGTACACAGTACTGTGCATCGTGCACAGATTGTTTTATTCAAGTGCACCAGAACTTGCCGTTCCATTGGGCTGAAGTTTGGGATGCTGAACGGGGCTTTTTCGTTCGCCATGATATCTCATCGTTGGGTTTCACCATATACCTTGGTCACAACGGAGCTCGTTGCCCCAACCCCAAGAGCAATATTCTCTTCACTGTTGTTGACACTAATGGCATTAACGCCACACGACTGGCTGTCTGTGGCTGCCTTGGGGCTAGTACGAAGGTTGAGCAGCTCATGCGGGCTCGGCTATTTCCTGCAACTACTCGCGACACGAAGACTGCCTTCACATTCAAGGTTCTCCAAGAGTTCCATCTTCACAATCTAGAATCGAAAAAGGCAGCCTACGATTACTTTGGAGCTCTCAGGCGCCTGACGGACAACGCGTTTACAGCAGACGTACCAGTGCGTTTAAAGACATTATTATATTTGCGTCTCATGCTATTCTCCAGGATCCTTATGCGAATTTCCTCCGTGTTGTCTGAGTTTGGCGGTGGCTCACCCTTCGCAAGCATCTTGGACAAGCCCATGGCATTGATCGTGTGCTACCACATCGTAGACTGGGAAACCTTATCGTGCACTGCCCAGCATGCCCAGAGCCGGGTTTCAATACTGAGCAGGGATGGAAACCAACGCCATTTGAGCTTAGGTGGGACCCACTGCAGTGTTGACGAATATGTTTGCTGATAGGAGATGCCACAGGCATCTCAACCAATCACAGAAGACCCTTGACGGCAACTTCCAGTGCAACAAGATGAAGAAGAACAGTGATCCCGATGACATATCGCTTTTTCAGGGAAATGCGTATTTCCCAAAGGACGATCTCTACAAGGAATACTTAAGGAATGTCCCAAAGTCGGAGGAGGTTAGACCATTATACAATATGAACGTGCAACTCTTTATTGATTAGGTTACATGGCGTTAAGAAATCAACATGTACATATCTGAAAGCCGTCAACAAACAAGATAAGAAGAAATTCAAGAATATGGATATCACTGGGACAGTGAATTGTCAATGCAGTCACGTCTTCATCTGGTCATCAGTTGACATGCAATTTGGTGAAAGGTATGTGGCAGTGTCTCACTACGATTCCTCCACTCGCTACCCTACATTATGAACAGATTTGCGAATACTGACTTTGCGCTTGCACATGGCGCTCGTCAACGGTCTTCACCGGAGGAAACAGACATCAACCTTCAGGATGAGGAGGCAGACGTTGACCATATCTGCTCCTACGACAGCAACTGCTCATACTCGGTCCACGTCATCAAACGATTTGAGAAGTTCTTTCCAGATATGGCACCTCTTGTGCGTAGGATGCGGTGGTCAGTTCCAGCCCTTCATGTCCAGGGGCACAAAGAGACGTGTCTCTACACCTTTGCAACCGCATATATGCCCTGTGTTGGCCATTTTCACGGGGAGACAGCTGAACACTACTGGCCTGAAGCAAATCAACTTGGTCCTCATGTCAGACAAATGAACAATGGCCATCGCCAAGACACATTGATCGACCACCACGGCGATTGGAACTGGCTCAAGACAATGAAAATGGGTGAGTGGCTCACGAACTTTAACATTACCTTCATTGACTGGTGGCAATAGCGTCCACTTTGTTACACGACCTCAACCTTGCTAAAGCATTATACATTCAAAAGCGTGATCATTTTCGAGGGCTATGTATTTTATATGCAGAACAGCGAGATGCATGGGATCAAATGGATCGTAAGCCCAGGCAAAAGGGGAAAGAGACGGAGAGTGTATACAGACATTGCAAGTCAAAGGGTGAGTCTTTCGTAACATTGATAGCACTTGGAACTCACAAACTCACGTATACTGTAGTGCCTTCTCAGGCAGCAATTTATCAGCATATGCTTGCACAGGAGTCCAAGTTCTCGGACACTGACATTCCCCAAGGTTCCATCGCTGCCTTTCTTAATGAGGGTCTTCGAATTCAGGATGCACAGTGAGTCTGAACGTTTCAGTGGTGTTTCGCTTGACTGCTGATAATTTGTATTTAGACGAAAACTGAGAGCAACAGTTGCGGAGGATCGTGAACACCACCTTGCGTCACTTGAAAAGGAGATTGGCACTCGGCGAGGGAAGTTGCAACTGCGCATCATGAAATGGCGTGATGATCAGAGACTTCTGATGCCCAAGGCTGGAGATGCAGTGGCTCGACAACGTTCATGTGAGGTTGAACACGAGAAGCTCTTCCTACCGTCAGATTTCGAGCATGAAGAGCAACAGACCGTCGAGGCCATAGCGCTTGGTATCGAAGAGGCAAAGTTGCGAGAAGGCGAAGCATATGATGCGCTACGTGCAATACAATCTGCAGTCAAGACCTTGACGGCAATCCAGGATCGGAAACGCAAGAATGCACGTGGACAGGCTGAAAACACCAAGTCAGGATCTTATATTAGAGATGCCCAGAGTCGACGAGATCATCATATGGAAACTTATGCATCTGCCCGCCTTGCTCTGATATTGCTTGGGGCTGTTGACAGCAATGATCCCGAGTCACCGTTTCCTCCTCTCACCATCGAGGACACTTTCATGAAGTCAAGACAGCGCGGCCGTGGTTTGGGTGATTCACGTCGGACAGATGGCAAGCTGTGGCAGATGCATGGACAAATGGCCAGTACGGGTGATCTAACCCTGCACGGGGTGCATGTGGATAGCCAAGTATCCAATCAAGGAGAGATGGAACTGTTGCCAAGTGAGTGTTGCCGATGTCATTGTTTCTTGTTGGGCATTGCTCACACATCTTATTTCAGTTAGTGGGACACAAATGAGTCGACGAAATAAAGGTAATGAATGACAATTTCATCAGTATAGCATTTGGTAATGCTCAACCATAATAGCAAAGACTACAGCTAGGAAACAAGATGGAAACCTTATCAGTGGTACCACCAGTATGGACGTATTTATTCTTTCAAAGTGTATGCTTAATATGACAGTAGTTCCGACAGCACAAGAGGGAAAGGAAGGATGGCTTTGGCACATGGGGGGTTGGGGTAAAATGTCAGCGAAAGAGATGGTGGAGTGGGAGGCTGAAGGTAAGGCTGTTACAAAACGTAAGATGGTTACTCATAAATTTGCTTCAACACACAGGTGACCGTGTGCAGTGGTTTCGTGCAGAAGCCGAAATGCAACGGTGGCAGGAACAGGTCGAGCAAAAACTTGCAGAGTTTCTAAGAGTTATAAGGAGCTTCAAGAGGATGACACAAGCTTGGTCCCAGCTCTCAGTCTTGTGGACAGGTTCTTCGGATGGCCATGTTGCTTATGCAAGGCAAAAGGCGGACATGTATGGACGAATGGAGAATGACTGCAAGAAGAAACTTGACGAGGCTGGATATATGCATGTAAGATTGACTGAGGGCCATTTGTCTGATTATGTAGCTGCTATGCGCGCCGAGGACCTGATATCATTTACAAAGTCCTTGGAAGGTGATATTATCTAGAGTTGATGTTTTAACGGTTTAAACAGTACATTGGATAATGTCTGTTTAATCATCTGAATTTCTGCTGATGGTTTAAACCTGTATATTTAAACCTGTATGTTTAAACACATGGATTGGAGCACAGAGAATGTCTGTTTAAGCATTTAAATCTGTGTAAATGGTTTAAACCTGCATGTTTAAACATGCTGATTGGAGCAGAGAGAATAAATGGAATCTTCATGAATGTGTGTTTAAACAACATGTGTTTAAACGGATTTTGCATTGTGATGTACATTGTTTAATCACAAGTCATATGGATTTACGCAAGGCATAGAGCCACCTGGTGTCATATCCTATCTACTAAAAAATGAAAAGGTAGCAGGTCTGCATGGGCATCTAGGATGTCAGTGGCCGTGGTCGACAATGCGCCGGTGATCATCAGAGCCACCTTGCGTTGTATGCCCGCCAGTTTCCATGTCATCGCCGTACTCCCTCCATGTCGTCTATCCCCTGTTCCTTCTCTCTTCCGCATCGAGCCCACGAAGACCTCTGCAGCGTACAGCATTCTTGGGACTGCAATGGACAGGTAAAGCCATCTCATGATCTTCGCTGGTATTCCCCCTGATGTTTTGGAAAGTCTCCGGAACTCCAATAGCCAGTCCTGGCCTTTCTTGAGTGCCGCCGCTCCCTGTTCCTTCCATCGGAGCTTGCAGTCGATGTGCATGCCCAGGAACTTGATCGATGTCTTGGGGTGTATAAGCCTTCCAGCAATGTTGAGCGGCGGTCCCGTCGTTGTGGTTCTTTTTCTTGGGTTGTCTGGGTCCACCCTCTGTCGCCGTGTCAGGTCGATCAGTTGGAATTTGTCGATGCCAAATTCGCAGTTGTGCTCCCTCGCCCACTCCAGAATACCGCCTGGCCTTGCCATTATGGACTCAAGCTTCGCATGTGTTTCTTCAAAGCTCCGGCCCACCGCGAGCACATTCGAGTCATCGAGGTACAGTATACCATGTTCCCTGTTGCGTGGGATGGGGATGTCGAGTTGGTCCGAGTTGTAGAACAGGTAGCATGTCGGCGAGACTGGGCTTCCCTGGTCGAGTCCGTTATCTACATAAAATGGGTCTGAAGTGAATTCGTCAAAGGTCAGTGTGGTACGGCGTGCGGTGAGCGCTCTCTCCAGCCACTCAGTGATCTCTACTGGTATGCCGCGTTTTCGCATGTTATGCACCATGCGATCGATGGCTGTGCTCGGGAAGGCCCCCTTAACATCTAGTGAGAGGAGCGATACTACATTACCTTTACGCCATTCATCTTTGATTATCTTGCTCATGAATAGGATTGCGTCAGTCGTGCTGCGGCCGGCTCTCCCTCCGAAGTGGTTGTTGGGTAAAATCCTGGCCCTCTCACTCGTAACCGTGATGTCTTCGTTGACGCATGAATTCATCAGCCTTGCATATCCATCTGACAGTACTATAGGCCGCCATGCCCCAGGAATCATGTAGTCCAGCTTGCCCGGCTTTTTCAGTACAATCGTCTCCATGACAGCCCAATGCCCTGGGTATGTCCCCAACGCGAAGGTCGCTCTGAATATCAGGCCGAGGAAGGGGACCAGCATGTCTCCGGCATTCTTGAATATTGCGTTCGGTGGGGTATTGCGCTTGGTGCCCTTATACGGCTGCATGCGTTGTATGGCTCTGTGAATCTGTGCGTTGGTGATGGGTTGGAATTGCCATGCTGGTGGTGGGTATTCGCGGTCTTCGGGGACTGATGAGGTGGCAGGTTTGCTGGGGAAGAAGCATTTGTAAAAGGCTTCGCTCTTGTCAGCATTGGTTGTCAGTTCGTGTCTTGCGTTCGTTGCGGTGTCCGTGACATGGAGTGTGGGCACCCTCGCCCTCCCTCCATCTGATGCGGGGCCTGTTACCAGTCGGCTTGCCGTCCATTGACTTGATGTGTCGATGCTCTCCAACCATTCCACCCAATGTGCTGCCTTAGCCGCCTGTATGTGTGTCGCATATCTGTGTTTGGCTTTTCTGTACGTCTCGTGAATAGGGTGTCCCTCCACATGTCTATGCCGGTATGATTTGTTGCCAAGGTTGCGGATTTTCTTCCGTTCTGCCCTCAGGTCCTGATTCCACCATCATTTGCTGTAGGGTGTTAGTTTGGTTATAGGGACGCATTTCATTACCATGTTCCAGACTGCTCCTTCCAGTTCTCCTAGCGCCCGGTGAAAAGAGTCGCTTGACGTGAGTTCTGCTGGAGCCGGCAGGGCGTCCAGGTTGACCTTGAGTGAGTCTCTAAACTCTTTCCAGTCCACCGCGCGAAAGTTTGGGCGTTGTGATTGCGAGCTGGACAGGGCGGTTAGGTCGAGTGCTGTAGCTACCGGGAAGTGGTCGGTTTTGGCGGGTCTGTCGCCTGGCCTTGTGTCGCATAGTGCTACGTGATCAATTATGGTGCTAGAACAGAACACGTTGTCGACTTGAGTCATGTTGCCTGTCGACATGGATTGCAGGGTTGGTATGCCTTCTGGTAGCGCCATTCTCATGTCGTACCAGGCCAGGAGGTCTAGCAGAGGTCCCGCTGCGTCGAGGTTGGCGTTAGTGAAGAGATGATTATTACGTTCTTCGTCCCAGAGCAGGTGGTGGCGATTGAAGTCCCCTGCCAGGATGTAATGAACAGGGGTCTGGGCTGGGGCTCGAGCTGTTGCGCTGCCAAGGTATCGTCGCAGTGTTGATATGTTGTTGTTGTTGTTGCAGTCATTGTACATGTTGATGATTCTGATGATTCCAAAATCACCTTTTATCTCTGCTGCCATGATATCCGGTGAGTCGATCAGTATCGGGGACCACGAGCCAGATCGTAGCCGTCTGTTGACTAGCATTATTGATCGAGTGTGGCGGGTTGCATGCATGTCATGGTGTCGCGGGGGATATATCACTGTGTAGTAAGCATTGGCTCTCGAGAGCCCCTTGAAATCAAAGTATGGTTCCTGTATAAGAATAAAGTCGTAGTTAGTTTTGATTGAATCTAGCATGTCATGCTGGGCTATGAGCGATTTGTTGACGTTCTGCTGCCATAAGGTCAGTGGTTTCGGTAAGTTGGGAGTGGGGGTGGAGGTCATGCGTAAAGTTCCTCCGTCGAGGGTGAGTGGATGGGGTGTTGTTGTTGTTGGTGTTGGTGAAGACGTTGAGGTTGGGACGGGCGCGGTGTGATTGTTCGTGGGGCAGTAGTTGTCGTGTCTGGGTGGGTGGATGTCTGTGTCATGATGTGGGTGGGGCCTTCCAGCGGTTCGTCAGCCCACCATCCTCCGGAGGTGGGTGGCGCCAGTCTATCTGTCCAGTAGGTGTGTAGTGTTTGTTGGGCAGACTGTAGGACCGCCCTTTGGTTGCGTTGGTCATTAGCTGGTGCTGGCACCGTTCGTTGCTGTCTGGCTCCTGTGTAGCCTGTGTAGCCTGTGTAGCCTGTGTAGCCTCCGCTGCGGGGCCCCTGATTGTCCCGTCCTTCTCTGCTCTGCTCGTACCGTTCGTCCATGTGTGGTGCGTTGTTCGTGGGCGCGTCGTTTCTCCATGCTGTGTCGAAGGTGTTCCGCGTAGGGTCTATATCTAATCTGCCCCATGTGCTGGGGTCATTGGTTGGGAAAAGTCTGTACTTAGTGTCTGGGTCGCGATCGCGCACCCATTGGAGGCGTTCCCTGAAAACCTGGCATTCCCGATCCACAGCACCGTGCCCGCATTCTTGACAGTTGGCGCATTTCATCTCCCCGGTGCCGCAGAGTTGGTCTGCTGCGCGGTGGAACCCTGCACAGCGGGCGCATACATCGTGGATGGATTTGCACTCTTTCGCGATGTGGCCGAATTTCTGGCACTTCATGCACCTCCGTGGGTCCATCAGCGCTTTCTTCATCCTGCATTGCTTGCCCTCTATGAAAATGCCATATTCCAATGCATGGTTCGCAGCCTCTCTCGTGCTGAAACCCACTGTCAAAAATGCGAAGCGCTGCCCCTCTCGACGAAGGTGGGTCGGCTTGATCCAACGTGCCTCCTATATCAACATCCTGGAAAGGGAGCTGGCTTGCTCCACCCGTTCGATTGCCGCTTGGTCATTTGGGTCAAAGGAGGTAGGGACGTGCTTGGCTATTACTTGGTATGTTCTCGAGCTCCCTGTCAATGTGCCTCCGAATTGCGCCATAAACGCGTGCATTACATCTTTGGCTCTTAGATAGTTCGCCGCCTGCGTGGAATTGAGTGTGTATATTATCGTTCCATATTGAGTTCTGCACGCTCCTGCGAAGGCCATGCCATTGGGTTTGTCTGCCGCCCTCACGCCCATCAGGTCAAGGGCCAAGGTCGCCTTCTCCACCAGCTCTTTCTCGGAGAGGCTTGCCAGCGCGTCATCTTGTGCGTCGGGGAGTTTCTGTACCACGATCTGTCTGTCCAATGCATTCCCCTTCGCTATCGGCGCTGCATGTTCCGGTGGGATCTGTGTGGCGGTTCTTGCAACCGACGCGAAAGTGGGTGTGCCGTTATTACTGGGTCGTTCCCGGTTGGAGGTCGCTTCTGCCGCCTCGAGCGCGCTCTTAGTGCGGGTTGTAAGTTCGTTCAAATTAGCGCGGAGGTTGTCCAATGTGTTCGTCAATAGGGTTGTCGCCCCCCGTAGCGCTTCCTCCTGCTTTTCACTAGCTTGTGTTGCTGCCGCGATCATTTCAGCTGCCATAATCAGCTTGGGGTGTATGAGCTCATCTATCTTCTTGTCCATTTTCACTACCGTCTCGTTGGCCATCGCATCCAGGCCTATCTCTTCTAGGATGAACGCTAAGGCCCTGAGGGTAGGGTATAACACGGGTAACCCCCGGGTCACTTTTTAGAACACCGGACCCGAACCCTTTGAAACCGCACCCGGAACGGGTCTCAACCCGAACCTTACCCGTTTAGCATGGGTTCTCAAGGTAACCGGTTCCAATTCGGTAACCGCATCAAACTCGGTAACTGCAGACATTACCGCGGGTTTTCATTGCAAGACGGGGGGCGGGACAATATATCTATGCTACAGGGGGGGGTTCTTCGGTCTCTTCAACATCAGACTCAGCCCGTTTCCTCTTCTTCTCCCTGACTGCTGCCAGTAGATCCGCCATCTCCACAAGGCCTTTGCGGCACCAGTCGCCGAGGCAGAGGTTAGCACGAATGGATGCAGGGGTGAGTCGGTTTCGCGTGAAATTGAGAAGACCACGACCCTGTGAAAAAACTCGCTCAACCGCCGTTGATGTGGCAGGGGCGCTGAGATAGTCGAGAGCCATCCTAGATAAGTTAGGGTAAATGAAACGATTGTCATACCACCATGCAAGTGGGTCTTTGACATTCTCAACCGGATGACGCAAGTATTCCTCATACTCATCCCGAGCCCTTGCGACATTCTTAACAGAGATATTGCTGAAATCGTTATCACCGCCAGAGCCCTGACATCGTCACACATTAGCCTTGACCGATAAAATGGTGACAAACATACATCACCGGTCTCGGATGCTGAGTTGGGATCACCAACGTTCTTCAAATAATTGCGGTTGAACTCGTCTCGAACTAAGTTTTTGGCAGTCTCGATCCACTCCTCCTCCCACTCTTGCTGACGGAAATACTCGAGCTTTAGACCAGGATGAAGCACTGAGAAGGAAATTGTAGTCAGCAGTAAAGAAACAGGCCAAACACTCACCCATAGAGATCCTGTAGACGCTGGAAAGATCTGTGAGAGAGTAGTACCGATTGATCTTCTTGCGAGCCAACTTCATGGCAGCGAGGATTGCCGGATGGTATGTTTTCCCCGTGTGTGCATTGAGATTACTTTCGAGCTTGTCTATGGCCGGAATCACAGCAGCAACGCTAGCTACATCACTTGAGAAGAATATTGTCGCCTTTTTGTAAAGCTGTATACCATTAGAGTACATCGCTACATAGATAAGATAAATGCCTCACCTCGAGGACGGCCACGAGATCCTGAATGATTGCCCAATCATCGTCCACAAGCTCATATTTGCGCAGCTTAAGTGCCTTGTCGGCAGTGATAGCGTCAATGGCAATGCGATACCTCAGGGCAAAGCACATCATATCATATGTCGAGTTCCAGCGTGTGACGACATCACGTGGAATGAGATTGGGTTTGAGCCCTTTGGCGGTGCAGATGGATCGCCAGGCCGGAAGAGCGATGGTAGTTGAATGAATGATAGCGAAGGACAGGTTCCGGATCTGCTGGGCGTTAGTGATGTCCTTGTTGGAAATGCAGGTAACATACCTTGGTAACGGTTTCACGGACTGCAGCCATGTCCTCCAACAACTGTTCACGCTCGCGCTCAGTCAATTCCTGCAACTCATCCACCCCATCATCGTCTTCGTCTTCGCGGATTTCATCAGATTCTCCTTCCTCGTCCTCATTCACGGCTGCGTAGACATCAAGAACATCAACATCTTCACCCTCCTCATCAGAAGCCAGAGGCGATGCGGCACCCAGGCCCGCGTTGAAAGGTTTGATGAGTGTTTTGGCCGAAAGTTGCACTGTATGGTTAAAACAGCGAACTCGATTGTACTCCTCGAAAGAGTTGGCTTTGGCAGCAAGACAGGTGGTCTGCTTGTCGTTGCAGGAGGCATTGTCGCCGTTGAATGTCAGGATCTAGCAATGATAAATCAGCGGGTTAGCAGAAAGTTCATCTATTGCTCGTACTTTGTTCTCCAACCCAAAACGAACCAACATATTGTGGAATTCCCGTGCCAATGTCACTCCAGTGTGAGACTCAGGCACCTCGACGGTGTCCAACAGAAATCCGAGCATGTGGCCTTGATGCTCAAGGTGGACGGTCCACGCAACGAAAGCACGGTGATTCGGTGACGTCCAGGCATCGGTGGCAAAATGCAAGCGTCCAGGGTGGTCCTGTTTGAGAAATTCGTGAGCTGCGATATGTCTGAACGGATGTTTTACCTGTAGTAATTTGGCAACGCAATCTTTGCACCTCTCGAAAGCAGCCTTGACATCGCGTGCGACAGTGATCGGTGAGGGAAGCTCGAGCTTGGGTCGACCAGCCGTAAGGAGTTCCTGGAGTTCAGGGTCATTCACAATGTTTGCAGGACGCCTGCTCTCCGTGACCCACTTGACGAGATGAGCACTAAAGAGGAAATTGTTAGATACCCATATGCCACAAATATAACGTACCGTGCTTCAGCATTCGTGTGAGAGCGATGAGAGACGTTCACAGGCTTCTGGCCTTGTCTGGCAAACGAGGCGAAGATGGAACCGTTCGAGGACGTTTCCTTTGCACCCAGAGTGGAAACATTCTGGACAGCCTCTAGACCCCAGCACCTTTCGGCGTGATGTCTGAGGTTTCCGGTGGAGGACTTGTCCTTCTTGTCCTGATAACGCCGTACGCCTCCACCACCTTTACAGACCCGGGCTGCGCAGCGGAACCAATGGTAGAGACGTTTCTGGTCGTCGTATTTGATGGTGACATCGGTTTTGAAGAATTGATAGATTGGCGAGCGCCATGTTAGTTTTGCTTTAGCTGAATCCGAAGCTCGTAAGACTCTAATCAGCAGAAGGTGAGCACTTACCGAGTTCTTCTTCCGGGCTATCGGGCTTCTCACTGTCAGACTTCTCAGTATCGGAATCGACCTCGATCGGATCATCGGGAGGCTGGGATGTGGTAGACAAGATCGAGTGAGTTGAGGGAGTCCTGTGAAGCGAAGTAGTAGTAACGCTCTTTTGAGCGCGTTTAGCAGACGTGGATTCGGAAGGGGTCTTTTTGGCGGTGGGCATGGTGGGTAAGAGATATGGGAGAGAGAAAAAGGAGGAGACTTTATACGCACAGAGATTGGACTGATCCGCAGATCAAAAAAAATACTGCCTGATGGATCCATGAGTGTGTTGCAACGACTAACAACATCGAAGCGAATACTGAACGGGATTTGCAGACGGGATTTCGAGAAGTGGGAGGGCAGCATGGTCGACGATGCTGAATGAATTGGACCCATCAACGGAGAGCAATGAAACACGGGGAATTGTCGAAGTCAGGCGTGGGAACCCGTGAAACCCGGAGAACCGCGATTTCGGGTACGGTATTGCCTGGGGTGCTGAATCGGCAACCCATACCCGGAACCGCGGCACCCATTATAGGGAACCCTCGGGTAAACCCGAACCCATGTTATACCCTACCTGAGGGTGTTGACTGCAGGCCTCGGCAGCTTGGCTATACCCGCTGCCGCCTGTAGCAACACATACGCCAGTCTCTGCGTGGTGACCTTTTCTCCTTGTGTGATGTACGCGTCTCGTATCAGGGCTGCCCTGGCATCTTTCACATTCAGCACGTCAGTGAGGACACTTGTGGCATCAGCCAACTCATCCCTGGTTAGTCTGGTCACGTGTTTGTCTAGATTACCTCCCGAAGCCCGGTTTTTCGAAGTCATAGTTTATAAAGTGTCTTAAAGGTCTATCAGATATAGACTAAGCTATCGTAGTGCTCGTTTTATTGTATATGGGAGGAGTGGAGCTGCCGCTCAGGTTGCCTTTGTCGGGGTCCTGGTCGGGGTGCCATGCGGTGTGTTGCCAAGAGAGTCCTTGTCAACTCTTGATTTGTCAATACCGCCCTCATCTTCTCCCCTCAAATTGTTACCTGCTTTGCCCCTGCTGCTCATCATCCATGAACTTGACCTGCTACCATTCACCCCAGACCCACAGACAACAGACAATCTGCCCCCAATATCTCTACATGTCTGTTTGCTATCCCCGCCTATGTTGATTCTGCCCTGTTTGATCAAATCTCCCACACCCACTCTTCACACCACCCAACTGCCATCACCATCCACACCTGCCTCAGTCCACATGCCTACACTGTCCAGGGGCTGGGCCAGGCCAGGGCCAGGCTGTTTTTGACTGACCCTGACCCTGACCCTCTAGGGCCAGGCCATCTCAGGCTGGCCCTGGCTCTGCTTGGCCCCAACTCCCTCGGCCATAAAGGCATATTCTCCATCCACGCCCGGCTACTTGACCATTTCTGGTGGCCGCACCTTGACCACAATGTTAAGTGGTACGTCCAGTCTTGCCATCAGTGCCAAGTACGGCAAATGCATTATCACCACAATCCGCCAACTGTCGCTACACCGGCCTCACTCTTCCGCAAAGCATACGTTGACATGATGTTTATGCCCCGATCCAGCGGCTACCAATACATTGTCCAAGCCCATTGCTCCCTGTCCGCTTACCCAGAGTTTCGAATGCTACACTGTGAGACTGGTTCGACCTTCGGCACGTTCCTGTTCGAAGATATCTTATGCCGTTGGGGTGCTCTCAAGGAAATTGTTACCGACAATGGCAAACCCTTTGTGGAAGCTCTCAACTACCTCGCAACCCGCTATGGTATCCGGCACATCCAAATTTCACCCTATAACTCACAAGTGAATGGACCCGTCGAGCGTCATCACCTTGATGTCCAGGAGGCCATTATGAAAAGTTGTGATGGGGATGAAAAGAAATGGCATACTGTAACTCATTCCATATTTTGGGCCAAACGGGTACCACACACAAAAACCTCGGGCACTCATCTATTACATCGCACACAGAGTAGAGCTGCTTTTTCCGTTCGACTTTGCCGAAGCTACATACATGGCTCCAACACAAGATGCGATGTCAATGACTGACCTCATAGTCATCCGCACCCGCCAACTTCGTAAATGAGAGGCCAACCTCAATTGGGTCAAAGAAAAACTCACCAAGTCTCGGCTCATGTTCGCCCGACAATTCAAAGAGAAATACGTGAACACAATCAAAACCTTTGATTTTGAACCTGGCAACCTCGTCCTTGTCTGAAACTCATGTATCAAAATGTCTCTCGATTGTAGTGATGGTACAGTTCGGTTCTGAACCTGGGTTCGAACCTGAACCTACATGAACCGAACCTAAGTTCAGTTCAAGGTTTGGGGTTATGCCTGAACCGAACCTTAGGTTCAGTTCAAGGTTCAGTCAAGGACGGAATCTTGTGAACCTGGTTCGAACTGGTTCGAACCTGAACCTAATCTTTCACATATTAATCTAATTTCTGCTGAGTAGAGACTTAGTTTTGGTCCAACTATTTACTGACTTGAAATTTAAGCACCATTAATAATAGAATCTAGATTAGTTAGAGTTTATACGGTTGCAATTAGTGCTTCTGTAACATGAATATTTGCAAACTTAAATATATTTTAAAATGTAAAGTTGAAATTCAGCCTAGGATGCCATGTTGTGTGATTCAGTTATACTGATTGCAAGTTAAAATACAGCAAAACATTTGCAATGACCATCTGAACAGTTGTCCAGGATATTTCATGCTTACTGTGCTTCAGACACATCTAACACAAGATTCTATTTATTTATTCACAGTGAACATGGACACAGTACATGTAATTGAGGAGTCAAACCATTAGCACAACAACAATGTAGAGTGGTAGGAAATAAAGGAAAAATTTGGATTGAGAAAATTGATTAGCTAGCATACTTGTATTTTCACAGGTTCAGTTCAGGTTCAGCCTGACCCTGAACCTGAACTGAACCTATCCGAACCTGAACCAAAGGTTCAGTTCAAGGTTCAGCATATGAGCTGAACCAAACCTCAGGTTCAGTTCAAGGTTCAGATTTTTTTGGCCTGAACCAAACCAAACCAAACTTGACCATCACTACTCGATGGAAAAGCAAAGCTGTGATACTTCAGGCCCATGATTGTCATCAGGAAAACTCACGGTGGATCCTACATACTAGCCAAACTCGACGGTGCAGTTTCTAGATCCCGATTTGTCACTTTCCAAGTTGTACCCTACCACACCTGCTCGAAAATATTGATACCGTTGGACAATTTCTTGCAATACCCTGATGCCGATGGTACTGACTCAAGTGATCTTGATGATCCGATGTACCTGCCCACCATAGACTCCTCACCCGATGATGATTAGGCATTTCCTTTATTTCTGTCCTTGTTATACCTCCATTTTATTTAGTTCTTCTTAGTTTTCTAACAATATGACAAATGATGTGAACAGTCCCATGTCTTTGGGAGCCATTGGCTTTCCTTAGCTGGGTGAACAAGCTGAAAATTTCTTTTGTTATGTACAAGATTTATTTATTTATTTACATGGACACATTTTTTTTACATTTTTAGAGGTGGCCGGTCTCGAAATCATGTTTCATCGCCACCAACATTGCCAATACCTGCTCGTGATCCACACAAAGCCTATTGCTGGCCAAACTGGATTAGATGCTTATTTACCTCAGCACCCAGGGTCCCCAACTCCTCCGTCAGCACCGCAAGTCACGCGGAAACACTCCCAAAACTTTCTATTGCCCCGTCGAATGGGTTGGTTCCAGAATCTGCCCTATGCCTTTTTGTCGCTCCCCATCTGTCTCCTCCTCCTCCTCATCTGATTCCGACTCCACCTCTTTGACTCGCTGCTTACTTGTCGATGCCCAAGCAGGCCTTGTCTGGATCAGTTTAGTGGTAAACATGAGTGGTTTCCTCGTACCACCTGCCACCTCTTTCCCCTTACTGGTGTTCATCTTGCATCATCCCCCACCCATCCGATGCATCACGTTGGTACACCTTTTCTTCAGCTTCCGGCATCGTTCACATACGTATCCTGTAATGCCTCAGCACATCTCTTGAGCTTTGATGCAATTTGTGCATGCTTGCAGAGGAAAAGGGCCAGTGAACTGTTATGGACGCTCAGTGATTACAAACAAATAACCGACAAGAGAACTCACCGTTGTACCTACCAGATCCTTGATCTCTACTCCTGGCATATCCACGTCACCTAGATCGGCCGGTTGCTCTGGTCATGGGTTGATAGGGCCTTCTTCTGATCCGACTGCGACTTCGCCCTCCAGAATTGGCCTAGTCTCCTGCTCACCCGCGACCAATGTGTTTGTGAGGTTTGCATGAGCTTGCCACTCCTCGCTGATCTGCCGTCGATATGCAGCTGCCTCCCTCTCAACCCAGTCCACCTCCTGAGTCCACTGCTGCATTTCCTGCTCCATCCTAAGCCTCTCCCACCTCTCCTCTGCAGCCACTCGCCGTAACTCCGCCTCTGCCTGTGCCTGTGTCTCTGCCAACCATCTTGCCTCCTCTTCCCAGGCAGCCACCTCCTCATCTGCCCACCATCTAGCCTCTTCCTCTTCCTGCCTCTCTCGTTCAGCCACCTCTTTCAACCAATATTCGACCTCGCTTGCATATGATTAGTGTATTGCACAGGTTTTGCAACCCGTGTGGGTACACGCGGGTATGGGTACGGGTATGGATTGTGGTACCTGCCAGCTTTATTTTAAGCCACTGATCATCCAAATGGTCAAGTATTGACTGATATATGCTCAAAACACTGAAATAGATTGTTTTTATCATATCTCACTCAATACTTGACCGTTTTGGATGATCCAGGGCTTAAAATGACGGGTAAACCCGGCGGGTTTTGACCCACGGGTCTGTTGGGTGCGGGTACGGGTACAGCCACGCGTACCCGCGGGTTACCCGTGCCATTAACTACATATGATTGATGGTTGGCCCATAGCGGTGGCATTACTGGCCTGATACCCATGGCTCGGAGCTTCGTGACAATTCCGTGGTAAGCATGCTAGTGGGAGGATATTAGCTACTCTAGGACATGTGTCATCAGCTGGGGAACTTACCATCGCCTTCTTACAGCCACTTATCTATTGCTTGGCCAGCACTTTGTTGCCATCTATCATTGTCACGAAGTCGTCGTTGTGAAACACGGTAACTGCATTGATGGCCTCTTCATAGTCTGCTCAGACGTCGGGTTCAATGCTTTTGATGAAGGTGAGGAATGTGTCATAGGTTTTGGACATGGTGGGTGTGTGTTGATGTTGAAGAAAAGATGGATCAACAAAGTCGTTTTTTTTATTTTCTTGCTTTGCCATTGTTTGGCTGCTCACGTGGTTAGCCACAATTGTGTCCTGTGTTTAGAGACCCCATATTGTTGACCACAGATGGTCTCTATTAGAAGACCAAAGGAGATGTAGAGGGCTCTCGGCCCTCTGAGACCATAAACTCGATATCTCACAAATCCGCTCGAACCCGACGTCCCTAGCAATCCACGCTCGAACCCAATGTAACCTGATGCATACCGACTAGCATGGCCACTCACGTACAGCATTGGTCCATCTCCTAAACTCACAGAATCCCAATTATCGCAGATGGATCTCATCAGACTTGATTCCTGACTTCGGACTTGCCTTATATATGCATCCCCTCGTCCTTTCAGAGATATGTATGAATCTTTAGATCTTTTTCTTGGATATTTGCTTTCCCCTCCATTTTCCTGTCATGGTTGCATCGCAACCTTCTTATCACTACCCCATTTCTCTTCCTCTTTGTTCTCCCTCATTGGCCAAGGACTCTCGTCCGAAACTAGATAGACATTTTTGTAGTATAAAAATGGTGCCCAAACACCATGTCAAAATAAGAAACCAGTCTACCCATTTCCCCTCACTCAGAATTAGTCTCTCAGTAAAATCTATCACTCATACAACTCGTCAGTTCCTTCAACACTCTCCCCATCATTCTACAGTCCCTGTTCCTACATCCCTCGTCACCCAACACCTGACCCACCTTACCCGACATCATTGGCTTCATCTGCTTCAACCGGTCTTGATAGTTATCAGTAGTTATACTCAGCAGCTTTCTACCATTTGTCTCTTATCATTTTACTGAAGCTTGCTAAACTATTCCTTGTCACTTTTACGCTGACACCCCTAGGCTAGGATCATTGTTCCACTGCCACCCCAACCTCGCCACTACAATGCTGACCTTCTTCTCCATTTGGTCCTCCTTCGGCACCTCTTCCCAAATTGCTGATCTCAGACTTTTCTGCTTAGTCAGCACTTTCCCATCTGGCACTGCCAAGCCGAACCTCTGGGCCAACTTTCTCTTCAGCTTGCCGGTTTGTCAAAGTCAAAAACAAAACATTTTTCCCCAAACTCACAAACCTCTCGGTGTGAGATCTTGGCTTATCATCCATCTCACCGTTCCCCAATGCCACCACCCTTTACCACCATTCTGTAACTGCTTATACCCCTTAGCCTATCAAGTCAAAGCTTGAACTCGCATGGGAAAGCCAACCAGCAGTTGCCGATTTCCCAAACAGGTTTGAGTTGTCAAACATGGAAGTGTGGCTAAAACTTTTGAATCTTCTGGCATGCATACCCAAAGTGAAATCCTCAAAAGTTGTAAATATAGTATACCTACTCTCACGTCAAATTTTGTATTTTATTCTGCCCTGCATCAAGAGTTATCCACAATTTATTCCATTCCCCTGCCAGAATTGGACCTTTAATGATATAACTTTGTCTTAAAAATCTGAAATTAATCTAAGGAGTACTTGAATAAGTACTCATTGTCGTACACAAAAGTGCCTGATTGTTGGTGGACCAGGACCTATGTTGCAGCTGGCAAATGCACAGAATTGTGCATTGTGGCTGACCCATCAACCAAAGTCCAAACTGCTGCTTTAACTTTGAACCTGTCATTTCTTGGCTACAATAGATGTCTGGGACCACCAAGTGCCAGGCACTGATTATCAATACAATAGATACTTTACATAGTAGTTTCACGATTATTCTCATATTTTTCGGAGCAATATTGGTCAAGTTGGACTTTAAGGGTCTGAAATTGGCAGGGAGGTTTAAATGAATCATGGATATCTCTCTATGTAGGCCATAATAAAATACAAAATTTGAGGAGGATGTAGTTAGAGGCTAATCCTATCCCTACATGGTCTTAAATGTGTTACACAGTTGTTGTGCTCCATGCAATTACACTGAGAAAAGTAAGATCTTGGTTACATGTAAGGCAACTCACGCCCGTCTGGGCAATCAGCAACCTCCAGCATGGGTTCAAATCGTCGTGTACCCCATGATGCGTCCACGAGAACAGCGACAGCAACAACATCAAGTAGAAGGTAAGTACAAGTCTCAAAACTTACTATCTATTACTATGCTATCTAATATTGTTTATTTTTATGTAGAACTTTCTCACTGCCACGCCAGGAATGCCCCGGAACATGCACAGCCATGCCATGTCACATCAATGCCCAACTCAAGGGCTGAAACAATGGATGGCAGGCAACGATGACGACAAAGACGACGAGGGCAGAGACAGCTGACCAGGGGACGATGACAGGACAACAGGACAATGGAGATGATGAGGACCATCAGGACGACCATCCAGGGGACAACAAGGATGACGACATGGATGGAGACGCGGATGACGGTAACAATGAGGATGATGACAACAACAACAGGAACGATGGGAATGGGAATGACAGGGACAGGGACAATGGGGACAAGGACTAGTGTTGCCGTAGTTCGGTTCCGAACCTAGCCGAACCCGGTTCAAACCCCGAACCGAACCCTAGGTTCAGTCTAAGTTCAGCCAAGTGCTGAACCAGACCGCGGGTTCAGTTCCGAGTTTCGAGGCCCACCGGATTTCCTGAACGGCTCCAAACCACGTCCAAACCGTGAACGCGGATATTTTTCAGGTATTTATTTCATCTGTTTTTCATATTTCTTTACTTACTATTTCGTGTTAAACGGTGTAGTGGTAGATCACGTGACCAGTCCCTTAGTCAGTAGCAGTTCCCGATGTAGTAGTCAGTTCATCCTTCCTATCCAGTCGACTTCCACCTCGAGTCCTGCGTGAGCCCCCGGAGAGGTACCTCGGTACCTCTCCAACGGTATCATGTGACCGGCCGCTTTCACGCAACACAGCAACATCAACGCACGTTGAACACAACACAAATTGTGTTCATCAAAGTAAGTTTTCCTTTTTTTCTTCACTTTACTAATGTTACTTGCGACAGGGAACTCGACTGCGACCACATCACGACCACATCGCGACCACACACGTTGGCACAAGATGAATGCCAACGCCAGCAAGTCTAATGGACGCGGGACAGCCGCAACAACACCATCACCACCACCACCACCGCCACCACAACGGCAATGGCCAGCAGCAGCAGGAGAACAGCAGCAACAGCGGTGGCAGCAGCAGCAACGGCCATGACAGCGGCAGCAGCAGCAACGGTGACAGCAGTAGCAGCAGCACCAGCAGCGGCAGCAACAGCAGCAGTGGCAGCAGCAGCAGCAGCGCCGGACAGCTCCCCCACGGCCCAACTACCTCGCGAAGTGTAGCACCATATCGATTGATATGTGCCTGCCATTCGCGAGGAGAATGGAGCTCACAGGGTGAGCCAAGTGCGGTCTGGGTTCAGACCGCGTCTGAACCCAGACCGAACGTGGAGAGACGGTTCGATGCCATCCGGGTCCAGGTTTGGCCATGTGCCAAACCGGACCCGAAGTTCAGTTCGTGGTTCCGCCAAAAAGGCTCAGAACCGGACCGAACTGAAGTTTGGCAACACTAACAAGGACGGTGGAGACAAAGACAAAGACGATAAGGACAAGGATGGCAGAGACACAGATGACGAGGACAAGGACGATGGGAATGAGAGAGGTATGTACATCCCCTCCCAACCCTCCTCCCTCTCCCTCCCTCTCCCTCCCTCTCCCTCCCTGTCCCTGTCCCTGTCCCTGTCCCTGTCCCTGTCCCTGTCCCTGTCCCTGTCCCTGTCCCTGTCCCTGTCCCTCTCCCTCTCCCTGTCCCTGTCCCTGTCCCTGTTCCTCTCCCTCTCCCTCTCCCTGTCCCTGTCCCTGTCCCTGTCCCTGTCCCTCTCCCTCTCCCTCTCCCTCTCCCTCTCCCTCTCCCTCTCCCTCTCCCTCTCCCTCTCCCTCTCCCTCTCCCTCTCCCTGCCGCCCTTCCCTGCTCCCTGCCCTTCTCCCCTTCTCCCACACCCTCTCCCAGCTGCCACTCCCACTCCCACTCCCTCCTCCCACAGCCTCCTCCCACAGCCACAGCCACAGCCACATCCACAGCCACATCCACATCCACTCCCAGTCCCAGTCCCAGTCCCTGTATTGTTTAATTATGTATTTGGATAAAATAATAATTAAATTGATATTTCCATTCTCAGTAATAGTGACTGGATATGTAATGATTCCAATTGAGAGTGGAGTAATATTAAATAAAAAAGGGACAAAATTCCAAGTCAGGTAATGTCTGATTGTGGTAAGGTAGGTGTCATGCATAATCTGCAAAGATCACGTGCCGAGCGTGACAGAGCCCAGTATGGAAGGTACACGGTCATCAAAGCCAATAAACGCGCTTTTACAAAGATTGGGATAGATTTTAACCAAAAGCTCTCCTGTCAATCTTAGATATATACATATGTCACGTATATATCAATTTATTTTCAAAAAATATCACAATTTCCGTAACTAGTTCACTAAACTAGAAAACTTGCGCTGAATGTAAGGACTTCAAGTGTAAACCGGATGCGATCGATTGCTGCTGTCATCAGATTCTTTACAATCAGCCAGACTTCGCCAACGTTGAGTCAGTTCTCGAGGTGGTGTGCAGAGCACGTGGCATTGAAGTGTTGTTCCTTCCAAAATTCCACTGTGAACTGAATTTTATTGAACAGTGTCGGGGACGGGCAAAAGGAGTGTATCGTACTTACCCTGAGTCATCCCGAGAAGACCATCTCGAAGTGAATGTGCTGACAGCGCTGGAATCGATCCCGTTGGACATGATGCGCAGATTTGCCAATCGGTTGATGCGATTTATGGATGCATATAGTTGAGGATTGAATGGGAGACAAGCGGCATGGGCATCGAGAAAGTACCGTGGGCATCAAGTTCTGCCTGCAGACATCATGGAAGAGTTGGGGAGGGAGGGAATCGTGTAGAACTCATGTGTTGATCGGAGATAACACTCAAAAACTTGCACCTTGAAAGGCTCAACACAGACTTCACCGATTGCTGAAAAAATGGGGGATCTAACCCTCAGTAATATTTAAAACATTTCTCAGGAAGCAGATTTTTCAATTTCCTCCTAGATGTTCTGCAAAACGACTTCCAGAGTGTTTCCGATGCCCTCTTTCCTCTTTTGATTGTGCATGTCACAAAAAGCATCACATCATGTGATCTTTGCAGATTATGGATGACACCTACCTTATAGATGTTGTTTTGGAAGAAGTAGCTCCTGTGAGGGATGAAGCTAAGAGATATTGTGTAATTTGGGTATTCCCTGTGCTTTGCATAATTGCATTTCAAATTATATTACATTTGTGTAATGAACAGACTGAGATGTGTTCTTGACTTTATATCACAGTGTCTGAATAAATATTGGCTTGAGCTGTTGTGAGCACTGTCAATGTTGTCAACATTAAATACAAACAGGCAGAGTGATGGGTGGCACAAGCCTGTGGACCAACATGGCACCCGGTTGCAGCAAGAGTGGGACACCAGTCAACCTGATGCTGTGGCCAGCGCTGGATGCAGGTCAACCCAGTGCTGCAGCAATACCTGGACCCCGGTGGAGTGGGTCCAAGGGTGCTCACGGAATTGGACATGGAATCAGTCTGAATGGTATGGAATCCCATCTATCTAATACAGGCAACTGCTAGATAAGGGAACCAACCGTGGGACTCAGGTCACGTGACAGTACAGGCACAACCACTACACTGGTCAACCTGATCCCACAGCAAGAGCTGGACCCTGGTCAACCCAATCCTGCAGCAGTAGCTGAAGCCAGGTGAGCAGCAACAGCTGGACCCAGGTCAACCTGGTGCTACAGCAATCGCTGGATCCTGGTCAACCTGATCCCACAGCAAGAGCTGGAACCCAGTCAACCTGATCCTGCAGCAATAGCTGGACCTGGGTCAACCTACCCTGCAGAAAGAGCTGGACCCAGGTCAACCCAGCCCTGCAGCAAGAGCTGGACCCCAGTCAACCCAATCCTGCAGCAGTAGCTGCCACCAGGTCAACCTACCCCACAGCAAGAGCTGGACCAGGTGCTGCAGCAATCACTGGACCCAGGTCAACCTGATCCTGCAGCAAGAGCTGGAACCCAGTCAACCCCATCCTGCAGCAATAGCTGGACCTGGGTCAACCTACCCCACAGCAAGCACTGGACCCGGGTCAACCCAATCCTGCAGCAAGAGCTGGACCCAGGTCAACCCGATCCTGCCACAAGAGCTGGACCCAGGTCGACCTGATCCTGCCACAAGAGCTGGACCATGGTCTACCCAGTCCTGCAGCAACAGCTGAAGCCAGGTCAACCTACATTCCATGAACAGCTGGCCCTGGGTCAACCCATATATCCAGCAATAGCTGTTCTGGGTTAACCCACTGCATGGCAGAGCTTACAGCAGGTTGACCTCCCCAGCAGCCATTTACCAGCAAGAGCTGTATCTGGGTCCACCTACCCCAACACAGTTCCACAGCATGAGCTGTAATTTGGGTCAACCTACCCCCGCAGCAATAACTGTGCTATGTGTACCTACCAATCGCAGCTCTATCTGTGATTGGGTTAACCAAAACAACTGGGTCTACTGTCAGGTTACCTGACCCAATATCCAGACATGATGATATACAGAGAGAAAATTATACTCACCATGAAACCCGCTACCGCAGCAACAGGCACTTCCTTATCCACCCCTGCTTCACTTTGTTTGGACTCCTTGCCCACCTCCTCCTCAAATGTTGGCTCTTTGAATATCATGTCCCCATACCTGCCAGCTGCCGTCCCTATGCTTGACACTCTCGCCCCACCCACTACATCAGCCATTTTGTCCTCATTCCCACCACCAGCAGTCCCCACGCTGTAGATGTGGCTTCAGGGTGGCTTCGGAACATAAATCCTAACCTAGGGGTGTCAGCATAAAAGTGACAGGGGATAATCAGTGTCAGGAATAATAGTAAAAGGAATGGAATGTAAAGCCACCATGTAATACTAAGAAAACAGACAAGTAACAATGAAGCCGACAAAAGATGGACAACTAAGATAAACTGGAGTGAAAACAGATAAATAACAAGGAACCCGATGATGCTGACAACATCAGGTACAGTGGGTCAGGTTGGGTCAGGTTGGGTCAGGTTGGGAATGATGAATGAATGATAGGAAAGAGGACATCAAAGAGGACAACTACAAAAGTCTAAGGATCTACAAGGACAAGCATTTGAAGTGATTAAAAGATGGTTCTGACTGTAGGGAAACAGGGACTAAGGGTATATCTTTTTTTGTACAGTCGTCGGGGACCGTTTTTATAGTACATGAGTGGGTAGTCTACTTTTGGTCATGTCTATTTTGGCCGATGGAAAACTACAAATGAAAGTTGCAATGGGGATCTGAAGAGGGGGGTTGCAATGCGACAGTGACAGGAAAATGGAGGGGAAAGCAAATATCCATAAAATGATCTAAAAATCCTACATATCTCCATAAGGACGATGGGATGCGTATATTGGGCAACTCCGAAGTTGGGAATTGCGTCCAATGAGATCTCTTCCCTAGTATTGGGACTCCGTGGCTTATGAACCTGCCAGATTTGGTCCGAAAGCGGCCATGACAAAGCGGCATATGTCAGGTCACGTCAGGTCATGTCATCACCTGACCTTCCCACACTACAAGCCTTATAATAGTGGTTGAACACGTGTCTCAACCACTATTATAAGGCTCTGAAGTCTTAAAACCACCGATCCGGCCATAAATCAGTCTCCACCCTAGCCTCAGTATATAAGTCTTATTAGTAGTTATTAGTAGTGTATACTAGTAATGTAGTAGTGTCCTAAATATGGTAATAACCCATTCGGGAACGTCAGGTCCGGTCAGGAACAAGGGCGCTGATGGGCTCGGGCTTTCCCGTCACCGTTGCTACGGGCCCGCCCATCACTCACAGGCACAGGCATACGCGCTCATCGTTGTCAACAACGAGGGCGCGTTCTCCCCCATCCCTTCATTGTTTTTGGTAGTTCTTTCTGTAGTTATGATTTATAAGCCAATAAAATCAGTTCCGGTCAGGAACAAGGTCCTTGTAAAGTGTGGTGGCTGTACCCGCCGTCACCATTGCTATGCACCCACCCATCGGTCCGCCGCTCATCGTCGTCGACAATGAGGGCGTGTTCTCCCCCATCCCTTCATTGTTTTTGGTAGTTCTCTCTATAGTTATCATTATAAGCCAATAAAATCCAATTTATTCAACTACATAGATGAGACATAGTAAATACGGCATGTAATGGGGTGGCAAGAGTGCAAGGGGCGCAGGAGGCCATTGGGAGGGTAGGAAGACATTGGGAGGCGGGGGTGGGAATGAGTGCCGAAGGGCAGGGGAGTCCGGGAAAGCGTGCTGGAGACTGGGAGGGCAGGAGGGCAGGAGAAGATGGGAGAGGCGGAAGGGGGTGGGCGAGGGTGCTGAAGTGTGGGAGAAGGTGCCAAATGGGACAGAGGGTGAAAGACAACGGGTGGGATGGGATGGCCAGTGGGTTGACGAGTGCAATAGAGGGTGCCGAAGACGTTGTAAGGTGTTGGGGGACAGAGTGTGCAGGAGGGCGCGGGAGGCCACTGGGAGGGCAGGATGGTATTGGGGAGGATGGGCCGGAGGGTGGGTGAAGGCGGGCGAGGGCAGAAAGCTGGGAGAATGTGCTGAAGGGTGGAGGGCAGGAGAAGGCGGGAAAGGCAGAAGGGGGTGGGCGAGAGGGTCAGAGAGGGTAGCTGGGGGGCACAAGGGTCGTTGGAAAATAGGGGGGGGGTGTTGGTAGGTGAGGGAGGCCGTTGGTAGATGGGAGAGGCCGTTGGTAGATGGGAGAGGCCGTTGGTAGATGGGAGAGGCCATTGGTAGATGGGAGAGGCCGTTGATTGATGAGGGCGCCCGTAAATGGGTAGATGGGAGGGGATGCTAGTGAATGGGCAAGGTGGAGGGGGCTGCGGCGTCGTAGGTGGTGTTGGAGCCGCCGTCACCGTCCTGCACCGTTGTTGTTGGCATCGATTCTGGCGCGTTGTACCTAGCGGAGGAATTGGTTAGTAAATGATATGAAAAGATGTAGAATTCGAAGGACTCACTTCTGCGCCTGAAAAGGGCGCTACGCGACCACTTGCTCATGTTGAGAGCGATGGTAGTGGTGGTCTGCGCGAATGTTTGTTTGTTGTTTTGGCGCAGGAAATCTACTCGGAAAAATCCGAATACCTTAATCAAACCTGTTGTTTGCGTGAGAAATCACTTCGGAAATATCCAGACAACTTTCCACAATAATATGTATTATCCTAGATTTAAGTGAATGTAGTAAATGTGGACAACCACGAAGGGGAAGCCGTGCAAAAAAAAAACCAGGCATACATCGCTCCGGTGTGGACCGGCCACAACAAACAAATAAAGCAGAAACTAAACAGCTAAGAAATAGTGCTCATTGGCGATACACAATGCAGTGCGCCAACCTCGATAGTGCTTCGGCTTTTGCGCTTCGTCGATGGACGTTCATCCAGAAGATCCCACCGCTTCATGATTCCTAGCCCTCCTCTTACCGAAGTCGGAGCGACCGCGACATGTAGGTTCATTAATATTTCCGGCTTCGATGTCATTATCCCTTTGTTCATCCATCTTCCTAAACTCCTCATCTGAAAGTTTGCGCCAGTAAATTTTGCCAGTATGCCACATTCGAAGGAGGTCTTCAAGGTCACCAATAGACCCGGAATTACTCAGGTTCTTGAAGGGGAATCTGGCCAGCCAACCGTGAATTAAGACCAGATAACGTCGTACCACATTCCTCCAATAGTACACCCATTGCATTCGGGCACCCGGATCATCCGTTATGGTCCCTGTGAACATATGAAATGTGATAGAAACAAGGTTCAACGACAAAAATACGCAAGCCTTGCTGAATCTCATCTCGGATGTCGGCACGCAGAGCCGCGACACGTTGCTGGTGATTCTTGGCGGCTCCTAGTTTGACATTATGTACCAAACAAAATGAAAATACAATCAATTGTGGGACAAACCTTGTACTCCCTGGACTGAAAAGCCTTCCATTTTGCTGATAAAATCCTGTGTGTCGGTTTTCAGCACACCCTCCAAAACGTTGTCGACTCCTTCAGTAGCAAACGCAACGCCACAGAGAGGAAGATCGGTGGAGCCACGCGTGGTGAATAGCATTGTCTCAACACCGGTGCGTGATTTCAAGTTAGTTAGCTGTGTATATGGTCAGCAAACGATTAGTGTGGGGTTATTGAAAACTTACCTCATTCTCAATGGCGTTCAGTGTGTGGGTGACGTCGTTTATCCTTGATTTGGTGGAGATTCGGAGCCCAACAGTTTTATTGGCCTTGTGTTCATCGAACTCATGAATGAGCTGAGTCTGCTGCTCCTCCGTCAGGCCATTGTACTCCAACCTATGAGAACGAACAAGCTCGAGCAAGGCTTTCTTTCCAGTAACTTTGGCATCGCGAATTTTTGTTAGAATGGCGGATGTGCATTAGAATACTAATACATACCATCTACAGCACTTTCACCACTAGCTGTGGTATCTAGAAGCAACAGATGATCAGCAAAGTAGAACATAGAGCCGACGTCATGCCTACTAGTGTTGCCACAGTCTGGTTAAAGACTGCGGACCGTTCGGAGACTGAAATTTAACCGAACCATTGGTAACGGTCCAGTTACGGTCCCAGACCGCGGTTAACCGTGGACCGACTGGTTCAAAGTTCCAAATTAGGCAATTTGTGGGCATAGAGCTCCCACAAGTCCCACGACCCGCAGTTTGCTCCCCACATCACCATCACCGTCTCCTCAACGACGTCTCCGACTTTCTCAACACTCCTCTGTCACACGCTCACTGTCTTTGTCCTTCAAGCTTCAAGCATCAGCCGTCTCCCTTCCTCCCTGTCACGCTACCTTGCACCGTCTTGAGGCTCCCATCTTCATACCGTGAGTGTGGTCTGCCGGTTCCGTCCTTCAAGTTTATGACTTCCTCTCTCTCTAGTGCAGGCTCCCTGAGCTTCCATTTTGGTCCCAACTTCCAAGCCATCACCATCCGTTTAGTGCCATCCCCCCACCTTCTCGAGGCTCGCCGCCACTGTCTTCTTACCCCCTTGAGAGCCCTCTTCACCTCCCGTGAACGCCGTCACTCTCCCTTGAGTATCTCCCTCCTGTAAGTGCTGTTTTCTTCCTCGGAAACTTTTTCTCCCCATTAACCTGCCCTCTCCCTCCAGTGCAGGCTCCCCCTCGTCACCGTCCATTTAACACCATTCCTTGACTTGCTCAAGGCTCTGCCACTGTCGTCTCAACCCCCTTTGAGAGCTCACCGTCTCTCCCTTGAGCGGTTCCCTCCTGTGAGTGCCATTTCCCCCCTCCAGACCATTTCTTACCCTCAACCTGCAGTTACCTGTCCAGTGCCAGTCTCCCTGAGGACTTCCATCCTGGTCCCAAGCTGTCACCCTCCGTTTAGCACCGTCCCCCCACCTTCTCAAGGCTCCATCCCCCCTTGAGAGCTCTCTCTGCCTCCTCCCTTGAGTGGCTCAGTGCCGTTTCCCTTTCTCGGAAACTTTTTCTCCCCGTTAACCTGCCCTCTCCCTCCAGTGCAGGCTCCCCCTCGTCACCCTCCATTCACCATTCCTTGACTTGCTCCAGGATCCGCCACTGTCGTCTCAACCCCCTTTGAGAGCTCACCGTCTCTCCATTGAGCGGTTCCCTCCTGTGAGCGCCATTTCCCCCCTCCAAACCATTTCTTACCAACCTGCCGTCTCTGTCCAGTGCCAGTCTCCCTGAGCACTCCCTTCCGGTTTCAAGCCATCACCCTCGCTTTAGTGCCATCCCCCACCTTCTCGAGGCTCCACCACTGCCTCCGTTGTCTTACCCCCCTTGTGTCCCCTCTCTGCCTCCTGTGTGTGCGTGCCGCTGCTCTCCCTCCTGTGAGTGCCATTTCCCTCCCTCAGAAACTGTTTCTCACCGTTGATCTGCCCTCTCCCTTCAGTGCTGGTCTCCCTGAGTACTCCCCCCCACCAAATACCCATTCGAACCGTCAATTGAAGTAAGTTCTCTGATTTCTGTTTCATCACCTGAGCTCATGCTTCCTTGTTAGCATGCCACCACGACGTAAGAATGAAGACACCACAAAGTTTGCAACTGGTGCTGTTCAATCAAGATTTCAAATTGAAGGTATGTACCTCATCAAACTGTAATACCAGTTGACGTATCAGCTGTTAGGCTTTGTGCATGAACTGGATGAGGTTGCTCCCAGGAAGTCACGGAGAGGTAAAGGAAAGGCGAAGGCTGTCGAAGTGGACCCCGAGTTTCACGTACAATATAATGTTAATGCTGCAACTCCCACCCGGCAACCAATGTCACCTGTGGTCCTCACGTCCCAACGACGAAGGGCTGTATCCCATAAAGCCAAAGATCCATTGAATGTAGCCACAGCCGTTGAACTCTTATACAGCCCTACTCCCCCTCGACCCCGCCATGTTCGAGTGAGGAAAAAAACACCGCTCCAGGGCCGACAAATTCCAGAAAGCCCTGTACCTGTACGACGAGTTGCCTTTAATATACCAAGCCCATTGAGTGATGGAGCCGATGATGTGTTCTCGGTCAATCAACTGTCAACTTTGGTGACACTGGCCCCTCCTCTCTTCCATCCAATGAATCAGCCATCTACTTCATTGACGCTGGCTCCTCCTATCCTTCATGCATCTAATCAACCATCTACTTCCACTATGCCAACTCCTCTTCCTCTCTTTGATCTAGAGAACGCCACACCCCCGCTAGCATCAATTGGCTCAAGCTCCGAGTCCGAGTCAAGCAACTCTGAGTCTGACAGTGGAGAATCACAAAATGCAGGTCCACCTTCCCACGCACAACATTGCGTGTCTTCTGGAGGTCCTGCAGGGAACAAGAATCGCTATGCTGCATCAGATGTGTGGACCTTTTATGAGAAGCAAGGCAGCCAGAGGTGTTGCCAATTCTGCCAGTTTGTATTTCAACATGATGTATTTTGATGATGTGAAACTTAATTGCCTGGTAGACATATTGCAATGACGAAGCCTGCTCACAAGATCACCAAGTTTGGTGCCAGCAGTGCTACGAGCACGCTTCGTCGACACCTTGCTGAGGAACACCTTGATCCGTGGGTCTCAGGATGTGACAATCTCAACATCAAGATCCAAGCAAAGACTGTCCAGAAAGCTGTGGATGAATATCGAAAGGCTCGTGGTCAACCAACAGCTTCCTGTGCCCCTGATCGACAACCATACTCGAATGCGGGGTTCGTTGATGCAATTGTTGAGTTTATTGTGGGTGATGATCAGGTATGGGATGATATATATTGTGATGCACATTGACAAGAGGTTTATTTAGTCAATCAATATAATTGAATCCCCCCGACTCCGGGCAATTTTTCTAATGCTTCGTCAGGAGCTAAAAGACTCAGATATTCCGGGTAGAATGACAATTCGTACTCGTATTGAAGAGTCGGTTGGGGAACATCTTGATCAGCTATCTGTGGTCATGCAGGTTACTCAATTATTTTTCATTGCGTTGTATGCTTGCTTATTGATGAACAGAAATCTGTGGGGAAGATATCTTTCACCACTGATATGTGGAGTGATCCAAATCGAACACCCTTCATGGCTGTTACGGCACATTGGATTCAAGCACGCACTGAAGAAACCAACAATGGTCCCCAACATATTCTCAAATTGCGTGCCGATCTGGTGGGGTTTCACCGTGTGCCAGGAAGACACGATGGTGAGCATCTTGCACATGTGTTCCTTCATGTCACTGACCGTCTCAAGATTACTGAGAAGGTGTGTGCTGTTGATTTTAATTATTCCTATTATGAATATCTTCCAGATTGGATGGGTAACACTTGACAATGCATCAAATAATGATACATTAATGGTAACTCTGGAGCGTGAACTCTGCCGTCGCAAGATTCCATTTGACCGAACAAAACGAAGAGTTAGGTATGTAACATTCTAGGATTGTAACTAGTACTTATTGTGTTGGATTCTAGATGCTTTCCGCATATTGTCAATCTTGCGTGCCAAGCAGTTTTATCAGCCATTACTAATCTGGATTATGCAAAAGAAGATGCTGATGATTACATTCCTTCAACTGGAGACATGATGGATAACCTGGAATGAGATCCTATTGCAACAGTGCGATCTCTGATTCGTGCTGTATGTGCTGACTTATCTTGGAAGTCTTAACTTAATTTCTGCTCTTGAACACAGATCAGGTCATCAACAATTCGCCGGCAACATTTTTCATCTGTGTTTGAATGACTGGAGAGGCCAGAACTCCAACTTTTGCGTGATATGGAGGTTCGATGGTCATCAACATTACTGATGATTGAAAGAGCAATTGATTTACGAGAAGTACTTATAGTATTCAAGTGTCTGATTTGATTGTTGACAAATATTTAGGTTCTTGATATCTTTCTTGAAAATCGAGAGTTTTCTAGTCTACAAAAATTTCAACTTACTGAGCAGGACTGGGAAGGTCTTCAAGCATTTCAAATCATTCTCCAGGTTGGTGTCTCCAACAATAGAGCTCTATACACTACTCAAATGCAGTTTGTTAGGTTCCACATGCTTTCCAACAAATTATATCCCATGAAAAGATGCCAACCTTATGTCACGCCATACCAGCATTTGAAGCGATTATTGACATTTGGAAAGCACATCAAGATGACTATCCAGAGACAGCTGAAATTGTTCAAGCTGGCCTTGACAAACTTGAGTCTTATAGTCAATGAACTGACTTGGTTCCAGCTTATACCCTGGCAATGAGTTTGTCATTTTTTTGTTCTTTTTGTATTAGGCATTGATTATTTGTTTTTTCCAGTTCTTGATCCTTCCATCAAATTGTCTTGGTTTGAAGAGCATATGCCTGAGCGAGTTGAGTGGGCCAGGGATATATTTATTGAGGCTGTAGGTTCCTATGATATTTATTTCACTCATTCTCATTTATTTTTTTCAGCTTCGCCCATATCATGCTGCTGCCATTGCCACTGCTGCTGCAAGAACTGATGCACCTGCAGCAGTGAACACAGCACCTCATCGTCCCACAGCAAGAGATATTCTGAGACTCAACCGTCATCCACATCACCTAACACCACAGCAATCTGCTGAAATTGAAGGTAATGCATATCTTCATGATGATCGACCAGCAACAGGGAGTTTGCCATTTTGGCAGGCATGTGGCATTTTTTTTTCATAATTGCTAGCTATTTGACAACAATGTATCAAGGAAAATCAACTGCGTTTTCCAGGTGTTTTTGGCCTTGCAATGGATATTCTGCCAATACATGCATCAGCAGTGCCCTGCGAGTGTGTATTTTCTTCAAGCAAAGAAACTGTGACAGCTCGGTGAAGTCATATTTCACCTGAACTTATGGAAGGCTTGCAGCTGTTGAAGTATTCTATTCGACAAGGTAGAGGTCTTAATTTCACTGATGGTATGGATTGGGGACAGGAGCTTCAGGAACTGGAGATGTATGGGGAGATGCGGAAGCAAGTTCCAGATGATATTACTTCCTTTATTTCTAGTTTGGTTGATAAATTGTAAAAGTGTACATTGTATGTTCTCCAAATGTTGCCCTAGCTCTATTGAGATTCTGGAATTTGGAACAGCAAGAGTGTGCTACCGCTCCACTGTTTTGAGGGAAGGGAAGTTGAATCGGAAATTGGCTCGAGGAATTACATCAACCGTCTGAAGCAATCAATCCGCTTCAATTCCATGGATGACCTGGAAATCAGCAGAATTATCACGAGCAATTGCACGCAGAAGTTCACTCTTTTTTATTCGAATGCGAGCAGTGATGTCAGCTAGGTTGGGCAGACGATCCATACCACCATTAAGATCCGCCCAAATGGGCTCGACCTGGGTAATACTGAACAGGAGCAGATGCATCAAGCTGAGAATATTGAAGGCCATCTCTTTTACCTGTCAACCAGTTACGATGGCAAAGTCCATCGGCGCCTTGACCTCCACATTCCTCACCGTCTTGAAAGATTCATCCTGGTTGCCCACGACAGCACAGAATTTTTGCACCGATGCCACATCAATCGTGATCTCTGGACCAGTGAATGTATCGTGGATGTCGATGTCTGGGAGAACAGCATCATCACAATACCATAGTTTCCAGTAGAACTCCTTGATCCATAAGTTACGGCCCTCCGCGATCTCGTGGATCGTAGCCGAGCCCATAGAAGGTTTATAGGCGAATTGTAAGTGAAGGGGTACTGATACGTCGCGACAATCTTCATATATGATCACATCAATCAACTTCGAGGTAGGCTGATAGCGAATTTCGGCCGCCTTGAAGGCGGGTTTGTGTTTGCTGTACAAACGAGCAGCACCATAAAGCGTCACAGATCGTGGCGATGAATCCAAGGAAGTGACGACAACCTTCTGCAGGGGTCGAGGTGCAAGAAGCCGCCAAATTGGGTTATCGATGTATGAATGTCCCTGGGCAATGGTTGTCGAGGTGAGGAGAGCCTGCATCCAGCTGAGCTCAGAGCCCGCTAATATCTCCAGCCACAACGAGGCATCAGGAATATCCTTACCCAGACTATAGTTTACTACACCCTCAGCTACCTCCCGCTCGACACCCAAGGAGACTACTTCCTGAGAAGACACAACGGGCTTGGGGCTAAGGTAGTCCACGGTGGGAATTTTAGATTTGTCACCCCCATACCGACACTCGAGAAGCCAGCAGATAAGATAGGCATTGATGTTCCCAAGAAGGTTTTTTATGGGTTTGTCCTTAACCTTCGAGTTCTTCACTGTGACTGGTCCTTGCAGGATACATAAGCGCTGGGGGTCCTGGTCGAAGACGGCTTCAATATCCTCTGCCACCCACAGGGAATCCTGTAAACCAACTTGAGCGAGGAAACGAACAAAATGTTGGTGACACAACCTCACCTTCTTGAACCAAACCTCAAAGTTGGCATCCAATACAGGGATGAAGGGAACAGGCTTCTGTCCTGGCCATTGGGATATCGTCAAAAAGTAAGCCTTGTCCTCGGAAGCTAGTAGTTGCTTTGTTGCCAATGGATATGCCTTGAAAAAGTCCTCAAACTTGTCACAAGCCCGTACAACGTGCAAGCAAGCCGAGGAGGAGGGGAGAATGGGGAGGGAGGGGAACAGGAGCAGGAGCAGGAGGGAGGGGGGAGGGGAGGCAGGGAGCACATTCATTCGCCTTTCCGCCCTCGTCCTCCGTCCCCGTCCTCGTCTCCGTCGTCGTCCCCGTGGTCGTTTTCATCATCCTGTCTTCGTTGTCCTAGACGATCCAGTCCCCATCTTCCTCGTTGGCTCATGTCCTTGTCCCCGTCCTCATTGTCTCGTTGTCCTCGTTGTCACTGTCCCGGTCACATTTGCATTACAGGGCAAGGAGTCGAGATCCCGTCCTCGTTGTCCCCGTCCCCGTCCTCGTTGTTCCCATCCCCATTCTCGTTGTGCCCATCCCTGTCCCCATTGTCCCCTTCCCGGCCCTGTTATGTCGTCGTCCTCGTCTGTCCCTCATCGCTGTCCCCATGATCATTCTGGTCCCTGCGATCGTTGCGGTCCCCGTTCTCATCCCCGTCCTCACCGTTGTTGTTGCCTTCTTCGTCATGCTATGGCTGCTGGTGCTGGTGCTGCCGCTGCTGCCGTGTTGCTGCCGCACATGAAGGTGAGAGTGGAGTAGAGGCTGGGGATTGGTAATAATCAGTAGTGTAACAATAATATATGAATGAAAAGAATAAATGCACTAGTTATCAGGGCAGTAGTGTTTTCTTCCCTTGTCCGACGCATTGTTCTCCTGCTTCTGTCGACATTCTCCTCCGTTGTGTTCATGCATGCCCTCATCCCATGGCTGTGGTCATTGCCCTGGGCTTGTCTTGTCATCAGGGAATGGCCCATCTCTTTCAGGCTTGATTGCCCTGCGATCATAGATGAGGGCGTCGGGGTGTCATTGTTCACCCGAATGCCCTTCTGGGCTTGGTGTTGGTTCTGCATTGGGCACTCCTGCCTCGCTGCCTCTCACTCGGCATCATCACTCCCTCGTTGGCATTGTACGTGGGTCAGTCAGCCTGCGTCCGCGTTCAAGAGGTGGTTGTTGGCGCCTGGGATGGGCAACCGCTGTCTCTCCCCCTCGGGCACGATGTCACAGCGCTGGGGCACATTGACGCGTGCGCTGGGCATTGTCGTCGTCATTCGGGGTGCTGGGAATCTTGCCCCCTCGTTTAGGGTGTCGGCGTGGGTCTCCCATCCCACATTGGCACTTGGGATGGGCAACCGCCGTCTCTCCCCCTCGAACACGATGTCATGGCGCTGGGGAACATTAACGCATGCGCTGGGCGTTGTCATCATCGTTCAGGGTGCTGGGAATCTCGCCCCCTCATTTAGGGTGTTCGCGTGGGTCTCCCATCCCGCGTTCGCGTTGTTGGCGCCTGGGACGGGCAACCACTGTGGCAAGGGAGAGATCGCTCACATTCACAACTGTCGAGTCTGTCAGCGTTTCTACTTCGAAGATGGTGGTGTTGCGCGAACCTCGGATGGTTATGTCTTGCTCCCTCGGACACGATGTCACGGTGCTGGGGCACATTAACACGTGCACTGGGCGTTGTCGTCATCGTTTGGGGTGCTGGGAATCTCGCCCCCTCATTTAGGGTGTTCGCGTGGGTCTCCCATCCTGCGTTCGCATTGTTGGCGCCTGGGATGGGCAACCGCCGTTTCTCCCCCTCAGACACGATGTCACGGCACTGGGGCACATTAACACGTGCGCTGGGCATTGTCGTTATTGTTCGGGGTGCTGGGAATCTCACCCCCTCGTTTAAGGTGTCGGCGCGGGTCTCCCATCCCACGTTCATGTTTTCGAGGCGGTTGATGGTTTCCCGGGTATGCAGTGGTAGCCGCCCCTCAGACGCGATCCTGGATTCCCGGTGGAGAGGTACCGAGGTACCTCTCCGGGGGCTCACGCAGGACTCGAGGTGGAAGTCGACTGGATAGGAAGGATGAACTGACTACTACATCGGGAACTGCTACTGACTAAGGGACTGGTCACGTGATCTACCACTACACCGGTGCTTCAATCATCAAATTGGGTCGGGTGCATGACACTGCTGTCGTTCTGGGCACTGAAGGCTTCTACCCTCGCTGAACCTGCTGGTGTTCTGGACAAGAGTGGGGAGTGGTTAGTAAGTTGGTTTAACATGAAGAACAGACAGCAGGGGGACATACCGGGGCCGGAGAATGGGCGCACCACTTCTCCGGCCTTGCCAGCGGTTACCGTCATC
Organism: Hygrocybe punicea; assembly: GCA_963556145.1. NCBI lineage: Eukaryota > Fungi > Basidiomycota > Agaricomycetes > Agaricales > Hygrophoraceae > Hygrocybe > Hygrocybe punicea. Next base: position 4,147,922 of record OY744463.1, read on the forward strand.
ATTGTCGAGTCATCGTCGCAGCGTTCTTGTAATTGCGGTTGACGTGGCTTGAGGTTGCCCCAAACTGCCATTTTGGGACGGTTAACCACGGTTGACCGTGGTCCCAATGGTCCGGTCCGGTTTGAATAGCCGTATTTGGGTTAACCGTTGTTAACCGTAACCAGACCGGACCGGACCAGACCATGGCAACACTAATGCCTACTCTCATCACCCACCACCGTTTTCGCCTCCTTCAAGGATATATTCTTCTTCCAGCAAAAGGCATTCCATGCACTCATTTTCAAGCGCCTTTTACGAGCCATGTTGGGACCCATGTGTAGCTCGCTCTGTACACGACGAACACTTTTGTGATGAGTAGCTGCAAGGTTCTTGGTTGCTTCATCAATCTTGGCCCAGGCTTCATCGAGATCCTGCTTGTAGTGACACGATGCTTCACGCTGACGGATCTTAATGGCCGCACAGGCCTCTTTTGTGAGTTTAACCTTCTTTTGTTTCCTCACAATGCCTTGAGTCCATCTAGTGTTGCCGTAGTTCGGTTCCGAACCTAGCCGAACCCGGTTCAAACCCCGAACCGAACCCGGGGTTCAGTCTAAGTTCAGCCAAATGCTGAACCGGACCGCGGGTTCGGTTCAGGGTTTCGAGGCTGGCCGGATTTCCTGAACGGCTCCAAACCGCGTCCAAACCGCGAACGCGGATATTTTTAAGGAATTTATTTCATTTGTTTTTCATATTTCTTTACTTACCATTTCATGTTAAACGGTATCATGTGACCGGCCGTGACGAGGTAGCTTTCACGCGACACAGCAACATCAACGCGGATTGAACACAACACAATTTGTGTTGTGTTCCTCAAGGTAAGTTTCCTTTTTTTCTTAACTTTACTAATGTTATTTGCGACAGGAAAATCGACAACCACGGCAACGACAACCACGACGCCCAGCAGCAGCAGCAGCAATGTCGGCAGCAGCAGCAACAGCGGCAGCGGCAACGGCAACAGCAGCAACAGCAGGAGCGCAGCAGCAACAGCAGCAACGGAAACGGCAACGGCAACGGCAACAGCAACAGCAGCAGCAGCAGCAGCAGCAGCAACGGCCACGACAGCAGCAGCAGCGCCGGCAGCGGCAGCAGCAGCAGCAGCAGCAGCAGCAGCAGGAGCGCAGGAGCAACAGCAGCAACGGCGGCAGCAGCAACGGCGGCAACAGCAGCAGCAGCAGCAGCAGCGCCGGCAGCGGCAGCAGCAGCAGCAGCAGCAGCAGCAGCAGCAGGAGCGCAGGAGCAACAGCAGCAACGGCGGCAGCAGCAACGGCGGCAACAGCAGCAGCAGCAGCAGCAACGCTGGCAGCAGCAACACCGGCAGCAGCAGCAGCTGCTGCTGGTGCATCAAGCCCCAACATCACCATCAGCGGCGGCAACAACAACGGCAACCACCACCACAACGGCCAGCAGCAGCAGCAGCAGCAATGCCGGCAGCAGCAGCAACAGCGGCAGCAGCAACGGCAACAGCAGCAGCAGGAGCGCAGCAGCGACGGCGACGGCAGCAGCAGCAGCAGCACCAGCAGTGGGAGCGGCAGCAGCAGCAGCAACAGCACCAGACGGCTCCCCCGTAGCCCAACTTCCTCGCGAAGCGTAGCGCCGTATCAATTGATACGTGCCTGCCATTCGCGAGGAGAACGGAGCTCAGGGGTGAGCCAACCTCGGTCTGGGGTTCAGACCGCGTCTGAACCCAGACCGAACGCTAAGAGACGGTTCAAAGCCGTTCGGGTCCAGGTTTGGCCATGCGCCAAACCGGACCCGAAGTTCAGTTCGCGGTTCCGCCAAAAAGGGTCGGAACCGGACCGAACTGAACTTCGGCAACACTAAGTCCATCCCGAACGCCTTGCGGTTGGATAGTAAAACTGAGTCCGCATGGTGAGCAAAGAGAGGGAATGGAGAAGGAGGCTACTCAAATAAAGATGACGGTGCAAAGGTAGGGGCTGCAAATGAAGGTATATAAAATTTCACCCGACAGACCATTAAACAGAGAACATACCGATCGCTTTTTGCTATAACCAATTGGGTATGGCTCGCACTAGGGTCGACTAAGAATGAAGTGGCATGTAGCCAATTCGGCATTGCATGGAGACCCAAATTATATGAATCGACTCGAACATCGTCTGGCATTTGTTGCACGTGACTTTTATTTGGCTGGCTAGAAAGGTAAGAGGCTAAGCTATTTGAAGAAAAGAAAAACACAGCCTAATTTAAAACACAAACAAGGCTAAGATGGCGGCCAGGAACGCCAGAGCGGAGTATATCAGAAGCCTAGAAAAGAGTCCTGGGCTGCTGGGCTGCTGGTGCTACAACGATCAACGCAAACGTGTAAATAGCCTCCATTATTGGAATGTACCTTGAATTGAACAAATGTTTCATTTTTTATGTCAGCATTCATGGCATTGGAAAGATTTAAGGCTTGTTCGTGGGTGAGTCCCCATGGGGCACTCCTGAGTGCCACCTCCCACCTGCTGCTGCGAATGGTAGTAGTGAGAATATGAAGTTGCCAGAGAAGGGCGTCATCAAGATGATAGCAGTCCATAACCGCATCCGTTTGTGGGCCGATGCTGATTAAAGTGCCCCCTAACACATTGTGGGATGTGGCTGCCAATGGGAAATGGAATAGATCTGGTGCGCATTGCTTGGCAGACAAGTTCTGGTTTCTGCAGGGCGAGAATGGTGACACTAGGGTGGAAGTGTGATGAATGTCATGTGAAGCCAAGGGCAGAGGAGTCATTTCTCATTCAGACTTGTCAGCAACTGCAATAGCTTCCGCCCACCATTGTTCATCTTCAACCTCGTCAGCCTTGTCCTCAGATTTAGTTGGAATCGGAGTGCCAGCTGGCACGCAGCAACAGCGGATATGACACCCACCGCGAGAAAGGGATGGTGGCAGGAAAGATGGACCGTGTCTCTTCAACTGAATACCAAACACTACAACAATATGTAAATATGATCTAATTTTTAGTAATACCAATGGACTTACCAGGTGCTTCCGGTGGGACAATGTTCTCAATATGGCAACATGCAGCAAACCGGCGAAGGTGCGGAATGACGAAGTCCTCACCAAACCTTTGCACAAGAACTGCGGCATGTTCGCTTACAGGCCCGGGCTCGAGTAATTCCTGTGGTGTGATATAAAGGTCCACCATGATGTTCTCAACAGTGAGGTCGTCAGAAGCTTTATAGCCGGGACATCGCATGAGCAATGTGATTCCACCATCGATATGGTCCTGCACCGTTGGAGTGGTACCTCGGTACCACTCCGGGGGCTCACGCAGGACTCAAGGGAAAGGTCGACTGGATAGGAAGGATGGACTGACTACTACATCAGGAAGGCTACTAACTAGGTCAACCATGGGAACCTGGTCACATGACTGGCAGGTCCCACTACTCCACCGTAAGCTGCAAATGGGTGAGGATCGTTTGCTACGACGGGGTAAAGATTCTAATTGCCTACAGCATCGAATATGTCTTTGCATGACTGGTCCAATAACTGCTTGGTTTCCTTGCCTTCCTGCCCACGAGACTCTCCTTTGTTGTGCAGTGCAATGTACATGGGGTGAAGGCCACCGTTATGCTTCACAGACAGGTGGTCATTGTCGGCAGAAACTTGATGGCGCAACATAGCCCGAGCGCCAGCCAAACGCGCATTGGGGCTCATACTGTTGTTGGGAATTAAGGAATAGGCTGTTAGAATTCTAGTTGTAGTGTAGCCATGTGTTGTAGTACGTGATAAGAGATGAGATTTGGTAGGCGTAGAATCTGGCATGGTGATGTGAGCGCAGTTTTGTCTGAGTTGGGTCATGGATTCAATGGGTCCTGGATTCAAAATCATTCAATGGGTCATGGATTCAATTCGCAGTTCTTGACTCCAGCATCACATAGACTCTAATGCTTAGCGCTACTACGATGCCTAATACATAAAATAACTGCTGACAGTGAGAGGACAGTGTTCATATCCGCTCAACAATGAATTTGAGTAACCTCACAACTCTTAAATTTGAGAAGTCACCGATATCATTACTAGTCTGTTATACATTGAATGAAGTCCACAAGCTTTTCAAGATCATGCACCTGCTGCTGATTGGCCTCATCGTCTTCCACCTCAGAAACTGGCGCTGGATCCTTAACACCACCAGCATTGCTCATAGAGCCCAGATGCACCCCTACACCTCGCTTACCCGAGAATCCAGCAAATTGTTCAATCTCATCCAACCATTGGAGAATCTTTTGGTTCACCGCAGATCGTTGAGTCCACCAGTTGCACAATGCAGCGCACAAAGGAGGGTTGCTGACTGCAAGATCTCCAAGAACCTTGCTGACGTGCAAAGTATCATCATGAATCCTTGTGCGCACACGAGGTATCTCAACGTTAAGCCGTTCAATTTCCTCACGCGCACGGCAAAGCTTGAAATATTTGACCACGGCTTCGCGATATGCAGGCTGTGCCCATTTCTGTTGACGCACATCAGCACGAGTGTGGTGGAGAAGGTCAAATTCTGCTAGAAAACTATAGTCAACGATTTCCTTCCAGGAAAGGGCAGGTCGGGGAGGGTTAAGCTTGGCAGCCTGTGTATTGTACCGAGATAGGGCATTCCGTATGGCTTCCAATCGACGTTGAAGTGCTTTGCCTATCTGGCGATGAAGCTTGTAACCTATATCAATTTAGTAATCACAGTCATTAGGAATATTAATGTGGTGTGCATTCCTGACATGCCAAGTTTTGACAGCTCAAACAGCCGCATGACAACCAAGTGCTCCAATCCCCCAAGGGCTTTATAATAGCCCCGAAGCAAAGCTCCCCCTTTGAAGTGCTTGTAGCCTATCGAGTCTACTGTCCATCGTTCTTCAATGCCAAGCTGGTTTTCAATATTGGATACATAGGCCTCGCTGTTCTGAAGCTTTGCATAAGTGGAATCAACACTTTGCCGGGCTTGAAGTAGAACCCTGTGAATGTCGCCAGTAGCAACCATTGTAAAAACTTGATTGGCCGCAGTTCGAGCCATATCCCATTCTTGTCTATATTTGGGTTATTAAATATATACCTAACATTCGAACTTGACGTTCCTTACCTAAAATGAAAGAGGTCATTGAGCGCTTCAACGTACTGTATTTTGAGTTGTTCAAAAATGGGAGCATCTTTAAGACCATCAAGGTATGCTTTCTCTTCGGCGAAATACCATACAAAATCATCGTCAGATATGTTGAGTTCCGTTTTGATGGCAGCCAACTCTGTTTCTAGGGAAAAAATCGCATCAAGAGCTTCACGATAATGGTTGCGAAGGAAGTTCCCTAAATAGCCTTAGCTTCATCACATCCGAATAAAAATCCCTTACCAAGTGCCGCATATTTATCTTCATCCCAAAAATCAAAATGTTCAAGTATAGCTTGGAGTCGGTGGAACCATGAAGCGTGCCGAGTAGTTCGTGCCTGATCATTCGAAGATGAAAACACATGTTCACATCCCTCACCTTCAAAATGTCCAGTGCCTTTAATGTAAAGGGGATGCCACCGAACTTGGCATCCCCTGTTGTGGGTGTGTCCATGGAATGCACCAACCATGAGTCAGAAGCCCAGCTGTCGTGCACGCTCCCCAAGACTGCTATTTTGTACCATAGTTTCAAAAGCACACCCTATGTCATATGCAGCACCAATTTTACTGCCGTAAACTTGAAGAAGGCGGTTAACCATGGCAAGGCCATATTTAGCCCTGAAACTCATGAATTAGAGATCAGGCACAAGCCATTGAAGAAAAACCCACAGCTCTCCACTCCGGATCATATCGCAACCAAGTAAGACAAACCTATGCCAGCATGTCGTGATAAAAATGCCCGACTCCTCAAATAGCGAAAACATCTTTTTCCGCTGATCAGGTCCCGCATTCCGCCATCGTTTGACACATTCTCTGGGTGAGCAGTCATTGTCGATGTCTTCCCAATCATCAACGTCAGGATTTTTAGGCTATCATATATTGAGTTCTTCGTATATTATTTCGCCTGACGACTTACTGATGTGCCTTGGACTTCATTTGCAAATTGGTTAACCTCCTCAGGGGAAAGCCAACGATCGGATTCAATAATGCGAGAATCAAGTCGGGTCTTCATGTTGTGCATGGGGGCCGCAATCCGTCGAAGGGAGTTATTGCCATCAAAGGTACAAAAGAAAGAGAAAAGAAGGTCTGGTTCATTTTCGAGTTTATAAAAACAAGCAGGGCAAACATTCAACAGCCGGTAATTTGGCGTGTCGTAACCAAGCGCAACCTTGATTTGGGTGTTCACACGCCGCTGAATATCCAAATACACATCAAATGCAGCCAAAAATTGTTCAGCCAAATAAGAATGATACGGAATCTACAAACATCATTATTACGATCAGAGCTAAGACTTTACAGCACAATAAACAAACTTGGTGCATGTGACACAAGGTTTTGCATTGCGCCTCGATACTCAACCAAGGGCATGTGCAGTGCGATAGGTGGAAAGATGCTAGTGTTCTCAGAGACACGGCGACGGTGGGGTGGAGGGGAGAACAACCAAGGAAACCATGATGTAGGAGTGATTCATTGGGGTATATATCAGTCGATAGCGTAGTGAGTGAAGTCTGCCGTCGAACTTAAAATTATTAGTAGGGATTTGCAAAATAAAAAATGAAACTTACAGTATGTGTCAATAAGATCAATTGGCAGGAGGGGAACTTCCTGAAATTCAGCTGCCAGGGGTGGAGATGAAAGCAGGCCTTCACTGTTGTTGGTGCACATAATACAATCTAGATAGGCATCTACAAGTCGTTCCATCTGTACATCCCAATTTGTGTTGTGGATTTCAAGACGGTCCCGATGATCTCGGTGATCTGTTCGGTGGCTAGAATTCAATGTCAGCTTTGGAAGCAGGGAAAGAGACAATGGACATACTAGCCAGGGAGTTCATTGGTGAGTTCCCGGTAGACCTCATATTTGCCTCCTTCTTGGCTGATGTCAAATCCCTCTTGTCCTGGAACAACAGTTTCAAATACAGAAGTATCGTCGTCCATTATGCCTGTGTCGATGTCCATTGCCTGAACGGCATCGCGAACCTCCTGCGAGAGCTCTGAGGGTAATGTTTTATGCGACTAATTAGCAATAATAAAAGCAAAATGAATACCTTGAATGATTGCTCGTCGCGTGGTGTCATTTGCAGCTTGTCGTTCGCTCTGCTTCCCAGCTTGCAAAATGTTTGTACGACGTCCAGTATGCCCCCCACGATGCTTGATGCTGGCTTTGGAGAGCCCCACGATCTTGTGAGAGGTGGAATGTCGATTCATAGCATGATATTTGATAAAACAGAGGGAATGGGCAGAAGGTGGGGAAGTGAGAATTGCGGGGAGAAGGGTGGGGGGTGTTGCCCACCAGGGGAACGTTCCACAGAGCAGGGCTTGAATGTTAGCAGAAAAATCGTGGGAATGAAAAAGTGAGTGCACGGACCCCAAACAAACATTCGCGCAGACCACCACTACCGTCACTCTCAACATGAGCAAGTGGTCACGTAGCGGACTTTTCAGGTGCAGAAGTGAGTCCTTCGAATTCTACATCTTTTCATATCATTTACTAACCAATTCCTCTGCTAGGTACAACGCGCCAGAATCGACGCCAACAACAATGGTGCAGGATGGCGACGGTGACTCCAACACCACCTACAACGCCCCAGCCCCCTCCGCCTTGCCCATTCACTAGCGTCCCCTCCCATCTACCCATTTACCGGCACCCTCATCTACCAACAGCCTCTCCCATCTACCAACAGCCTCCCTCACCTACCAATGCCCCCCCCCCATTTTCCAATGACCCTTGCACCCCCCAACTACCCTCTCTGACCCTCTCGCCCACCCCCTTCTGCCTTTCCCGCCTTCTCCTGCCACCCTTCAGCACATTCTCCCAGCTTTCCGCCCTCGCCCGCCTTCACCCACCCTCCGGCCCATCCTCCCCAATACCATCCTGCCCTCCCAGTGGCCTCCCGCGCCCTCCTGCACACTCTGTCCCCCAACACCTTACAACGTCTTCGGCACCCTCTATTGCACTCGTCAACCCACTGGCCATCCCATCCCACCCGTTGTCTTTCACCCTCTGTCCCATTTGGCACCTTCTCCCACACTTCAGCACCCTCGCCCACCCCCTTCCGCCTCTCCCATCTTCTCCTGCCCTCCTGCCCTCCCAGTCTCCAGCACACTTTCCCGGACTCCCCTGCCCTCCAGCACTCATTCCCTCCGGCACTCATTCCCACCCCCGCCTCCCAATGTCTTCCTACCCTCCCAATGGCCTCCCGCGCCCCTTGCACTCTCGCCACCCCATTACATGCCGTATTTACTATGTCTCATCTATGTAGTTAAATAAATTGGATTTTATTGGCTTATAATGATAACTATAGAAAGAACTACCAAAACAATGAAGGGATGGGGGAGAACACGCCCTCATTGTCGACGACGATGAGCGGCGGACCGATGGGTGGGTGCATAGCAACGGTGATGGCGGGTACAGCCGCCACACTTTACAAGGACCTTGTTCCTGACCGGAACTGATTTTATTGGCTTATAAATCATAACTACAGAAAGAACTACCAAAAACAATGAAGGGATGGGGGAGAACACGCCCTCGTTGTTGACAATGATGAGCGCGTATGCCTGTGCCTGTGAGTGATGGGCGGGCCCGTAGCAACAGTGACGGGAAAGCCTGAGCCCATCAGCGCCCTTGTTCCTGACCAGACCTGACATTCCCGAACGGGTTATTACCGTATTTAGGACGCTACTACATTACTAGTATACGCTACTAATAACTACTAATAAGACTTATATACTGAGGCTAGGGTGGAGACTGATTTATGGCCGGATCGGCAGTTTAAAGACTTCAGAGCCTTATAATAGTGGTTGAGACATGTGTTCAACCACTATTATAAGGCTTGTAGTGTGGGAAGGTCAGGTGCATGTCATGTCACATCACATCAGGTTACGTTGGGTTGAAATGTGAGTCATTTGGAGGCATTGGGTTTGTCCAGATTCGTGAGATATCGACAATACAGACTCAGGGGGACGTTGGGTCTCTACAATGCTCAATTGCTATGGCCACCACATCAATCTCCTCCAGCTGCCTTTGTCACTCCCCCATGACCTTGCACCAGTATGTGGCTGCCTCTCTGTCTCCCCTCTGAGTCTCCTCATCCTCCTCTCTCTCCCATAACACCTTTTGCGCATCCTCCCACAATATTTTGTGCTCCCACTGTTTCCTCTCCCTCTCCTCTCATCGTCTTGTTTCTCCTTCTTCCTCTCATTGTTTGTCCACTTCCAGTCTCACAAGATCTGCTGCCAGCTGGTCCCACTCTCATACCACTTCCACCTCCTTCCTGCTCAGCTCCCATTGCCTTTCGTCCTCCTCTCATTTTTGCCTGCCCTCTTCCCCCCATCATCATCTTGCCACCTCCTCTTGCCACTGCAACTGCTCCTCCTCCCACTGCCACTCTTCCACCTCTTCTTGTTGTCTTGCCTCCTCCTCCTCTATTCATGCCACCTCTGCCAAGTTGTTCAGCCACTCCTTCATCTCCTGCGCATATGCCTGCTGGTCCCTCCAAAGTGGCAGCTCCATGGTTTCAATGCCCCCCATTTGCAACTCTGCGATGAGCCCATTGTACACATGCTAGGACAAATGAGTCATTAGACTATCAGAAGAAACACAACGAGATGACTTACCAGTGCCTTTTTGCAGCTGACAACCCACTTTGTCACCGCTGCCTCGTTCCCCTCACCCATTGTCACCAGCCCATCTCAGTAGAACTCCACCACTGTCTCAACGGCCTCCTTGTAGTCTTAGTGATGGTCCACATCGAGTGTTGCAATGAAAGTGTCATATGTGGTGTAGCTCATTGTCAAGTCTTGAATAATTGATGGTAGTGGTGGTACCGATGAAGAGAAACCTGTTGAACGGTGATGTGTTTTATATGAAGTTCCCACATTGTCTTTGTTTGGCCACTCACGTGATTAGCCACTCTCACATTCAGAGTCCCAAGTCCCCCACAGTGTCGACCAAGGCACACCTTACAGCATATCTTTTCCACAAGACATGGCTCAGCCGAGATGGACAATTCCCACTCTGAGTGGGCCAGCCAATCTCGGCCGACCAATATCTTTCTCCAGGGGAGATGGCTTGGCCGAGGGGTCTATGTTCTGAGGGACATGAGTTGGCCGAAGCAGGGGGATATATTGGCCAACCGGTCTGGGTATTTCGGCTGGCCATGGGAGGTGGATTGGCCGATGGGTCTGGGTATTTTGGCTGGCCAGGGAACATGGATTGGCCGACTGCCCTGGGTATTTCGGGTGGCCATGGAATGTGGATTGGCCGACCGGTCTGGGTATTTCGGTTGGCCATGGAACATGGATTGGCCGATGGGTCTGGGTATTTTGGCTGGCCATGGGAGGTGGATTGGCCGATGGGTCTGGGTATTTCAGCTGGCCATGGAACATGGATTGGCCAACTGCCCTGGGTATTTCGGGTGGCCATGGAATGTGGATTGGCCGACCAGTCTGGGTATTTTGGTTGGCCATGGAACATGGATTGGCCGATGGGTCTGGGTATTTCAGCTGGCCATGGGAGGTAGATTGGCCGACCGGTCTGGGTATTTCGGCTGGCCATGGAGCATGGATGTGCCGACTGCACTGGGTATTTCAGCTGGCCATGGGAGATGGATTGGCCAACCGGTCTGGGTATTTTGGCTGGCCATGAAAGGTAGATTGAACAATGGAACTGGGTATTTTGGCTGGCCATGGAAAATGAATTGGCCGACCGCAATAGGTATTTTTGCTGGCCATGGGAGGTGGATTGGCCGATCTGTATTGGTATATTGGCTGGCTATGGTGCATGAGTTGGCCAAATCTCTGGGTATATTAGCTGGCTATAGAACTTTAGTTAGCTGAAGCGGGTGGGTACGCAGGCTGGCCCTAGGAAGGACATGGGCTAATGTTAGGGATATTCCAGTTGTACATGGAACACAAATTGACAACAGTTTGTGGTATATTGGGCTCGCCATAGGACATAGTCATCATAGGTTGGCCAATCCTCGTTAGTATATTGGCCGATCACACATGGGTCACTTGCTCCTTTGAGTCTTTTGGCTGCTCATGCGACATGGGTTGGCCAATGTTATGGATACATCAGCTGCCCATGGGGTTAGCCTACACTAGGAATACATTGGCTGGTCATGGGACATGATTTAGCTGATCCTATCAAGTCTTTTGTTGGCTGTGGGCCATGGAGTGGCCGGCCTGAGATATATTGGCCAGCCATGATATGGTTGGCTGACAATCTGACTTAATGTTTGGTTGAGGCCGATAACATTCAATACATTCATTCTAAGCCAGTCACAGCTTAACACTACAACAAGTACTGCTACTGTGAATTCACAAACACATCTGAAAGGACCAAAAGCAAGACCCCAAAGCCATTCAGTCTTGATCTCAAAGGAGGCTCTTCTCCTTCTTGATCAAGACTGACTGACAAAGAAAACACTACCAAAATCTTTGCAAACACATAACCAAAAATATGTTGACATAAACACTCATATCAACCACACTAAGAACATTACCTGGTCTCAATGTCACTAATGGGAGGCTTACAAATAATGATGAGGTTTACCTGGTCAAATTTCAATGATGCCACCAGGCCCACTACCAGTAGCTTGCCTGGCAAGGGAATCAGGGGGGTTCACCTGCTCTTTCATTCTTGGAGGCCTGTACAGTGGCAAGCAGTACTTTCTGGGGGCCAGACACCAACAGTTGGCACGCAAAGATGCCACAATATTCATTCAAGTTGAATAGCTCAGTTCAAAAAAAGACACTGTCAGTAATGGGATAATACACATTAATCTCTCATCTGCATGCAAACACAGGAGACAGATGAGGATTTTTTGCCATCAAAGAATATTGCGATCTCCACTCAAATATTGAAATTATTTTTGTTGTTATTATAAGTCTGAAAAATATTGTAAAAAGTAAGGTTAGTATTCACACCAAAGATAGTGCAGCAACATTTTAGATTATTTACTCTCCAGATGTTCGGGCACAAAGCCACATGCTTGAATGTCTGGAGACCAAATAGTTTAAAATTTTGCCTGCACTGTCTTCAGTGTGAATACCACTTTTAGATAACCTTATTGTTTACAACCTTTTCAGACTTATGATAACAACACAAATAATTTCAATATTTAAGTGGATATCGCAATATTCTTTGATGGCAAAAATCCTCATCTGTCTCCTGTGAAACATAACAACGAACATATCACAATAATAAAGTAGTTGGTGAAGTGATGAATATGAGAGAGGAAATCACATACCAGTTAAGACAATAACACTCCAGAATCTCTGGTTATTGCCTGGTACAATAACCAAGGATCCTGTAGTGTCACCAAAGGTGGTAGTAGTAGTTGTGAGGTAAGAAGAAAATAACCATGTTTGATGGTCTACTTATTTGTTCATGTGACTTAACATGTTTGTTGATCACATGTCACAAAGTGTGATGTCACGTTGGGCCGTCCAAACGTTACATCACACTTGTGACATGTCGCGTCTCATCAATCATGTGACCTGTCGCGTCGCATTAATCATGTGACACGTGAGTGGTAATAATCATCTTATTCCGAGGGCAGGAATCCTGCCCTCGTCTCACTATGTATAATAGGTACAAAATACAATAATAATGATATAACAAGGGCAGGGAATCACCCTGCCCTCGTCTCATTGCTGAGCCACCCCGACGGTCGGGTTCATTACCACCGCTGCTGCTGCCATTGCCGTTGTCGTGTCTGCTGCTGCTGCTGCCGTTCACGCTGCTGGTGCTGCTGCCGTGGCCGGTGCTGCTGCTGCTGCCGTTCCCAGTCCCGGTCCCGCTGCTGCTGCCGTTCCCAGTCCCGGTCCCGCTGCTGCTGCCGTTCCCGCTCCTGGTCCTGGTACTGGTCCTGCCGCTGCCTCGCCGTCTTTGTTGCTGTCCTCATTGTTGTCGTTGCCGTCCACACTGTCGTCATTGCCGTCCACACTGTCGTCATTTCCGTCCACACTGTCGTCATTGCCATCCACACTGTCGTCGTTCCTGTGCTTGCTGTCATCGTTGCCGTCCCCGTGGTCATCATTCCAGTCCCTGCTGTCGTTGTTGCCGTCCCCGTGGTTGTCGTTCCGGTACCCGTGGTTGTCGTTCTGGTCCCCTGCTGCTGCTGCTCTTGGCATTGCCGTTGCCGTTGCAGGCTTCGCCTCGGCGCAGTAACGACTGCAAGGCATTAGTAGTACATAAAATAAGCAAAAAATCACTGATAACTTACCGTTGTCATCCTTTTCTTCCTCACCGTCGTCCCCGTCTGGGTCTTCGTCGTCTGGGTCTTCGTCATCGTCGACCGCGTCCGCATCTGCATCAACCCCATCTTCGTCTCCGCCAACCCGGTCTCCATCATCCGCGCCATCCCCATACCGTTGTGGATCCCGTCTCCCATCGTCATCCTCATTCTCATCGTTCCAGTCCCCGTGTCCGTCATTGCCGTCCCCGTTCTCGTTGCTCCGGACTGTCATTCCGGTCCCCATTCCGTTCTCATCGTTGCCGTCCCCCCTCTCTTCGTTCCGGTCCTCGTTGTCATCGTTCCGGTCCTCGTTGTCGCCATTCCGGGAACCATGGTTGTTGCCCTCTTATGGGCCTCGTGTCGTTGGCTGTCGATGTTGATGTGGTAATGTTGGTGGTCGTCTGACGTGATGTTGCCGGAAAAGACCTAAAAAGTACGTGGAATTAGTTAATAAAAATAAATCAACAAACTTAAAATGAAACTTAGCCTGGTGCTCTTCCGCACCCTTGTGTCTGTGATCGTGGTTGCAAAGAAAGAGTGACGTGGCTTGAACTCGTGCGAGAATTTCAACCGGCATTTGCCGATTTCCTAAACGGGGCCGAATTGCCATATTGGTACAGGTGGCTGGATTTTCTTATTGCTATTACATGCTGTATAACACCTCAATGGCCAGGGCAAGACCCTGAAGGGATGTAGGTATCCCATACCCACAAGTATGGTAAATTTGAGCCTACAGAGAGAGCTATTCACAATGTATTTGAGCCCTCTGCCAAAATTGGACCCTTAAACACCCAACTTTGCGAGTATACATCTAGAAAATCTAAAATTAATTCTAGCAGTACTAGGTGATGTGTGCTTCATTGTTACAATAAGTGCCTGGCAGTTAGTAGTCCAGGAAATGTGTTGTAGGACAAATGTGTGTGGAACTTCACATTAATAAATTATTGGCTGTTCAATCAAAGTCCCGTTATTTGGATTCAAGTCATGCAACTCACAGCTTTACCATTTGTTGGCTACAGCACATTTCCTGGACTACTAACTGCCAGGCACTTATTGTAACAATGAAGCACACATCACCTAGTACTGCTAGAATTAATTTTAGATTTTCTAGATGTATACTCGCAAAGTTGGGTGTTTAAGGGTCCAATTTTGGCAGAGGGCTCAAATACATTGTGAATAGCTCTCTCTGTAGGCTCAAATTTACCATACTTGTGGGTATGGGATACCTACATCCCTTCAGGGTCTTGCCCTGGCCATTGAGGTGTTATACAGCATGTAATAGCAATAAGAAAATCCAGCCACCTGTACCAATATGGAAATTCGGCCCCATTTAGGAAATCAGCAAACGCCGGTTGAAATTCTCGCGCGAGTTCAAGCCACATCACTCTTCATCTCGACTTTGATGAGCACGTAGCTTAAGTTTTCATTTTATGTTTCTTTTGTTTACTCTACTAACTCATTCCACATAGTTTTTAGGTCTTTTCCGCCAACGTCGCGTCAGACGACCATGACAACTGTCACACCAACAGCAACGCCAGGATGGAAGCCAACAACACGACGCCCATAACAGAAGGACACAGACGATGACCGTGAACGCGATGGGTCCGCGAAAGGCTACGTGGCGGGGTCGAACGAGGCCCAGAACAACGACGGGGGCGGCAAACTACGCAGGGGACCGGAATGACGAGAACGGAGACTGGAGCGACGAGAACAGGGTCCGGAACGTCGACAACGGGGACCGGAAACATGGCAACAGGGATGGCAATGACAGCGGAGACCGGAACGACGAGAACAGGGATGGCAATGACGGACACGGGGACCGGAATGACGAGAACGAGGACGACGATGAGAGACGGGAACCACATTGGTATGGGGACGGTGCGGACGATGGAGCCCGGGTCGGTGGAGACACAGACGGGGACGACCCAGATGCAGATGTGGTCGACGACGACGAAGACCCAGACGTGGACGACGACGACGAAGAAATGGATGACAACGGTAAGTCGTCTGTATTTTTTTCTTATTTTATGTACTAGTCAAATTATGCTTTTCAGTTGTTACTGCGCCGGCAGCAGCAACAGGACTGGCAGCACAGTGGCAACAGCACCCACGGCAGTGGCAGCAGCAATGGCAGCAACGGCAATGGCAGCCGAAGCAGCAGCGGGACCGGGAACATGAACAGGAGCAGCAGCGTAACCGGGTCCGGGAACGGCAGCAGCAGCAGGACCAGGACCAGGACCAGGAACGGCAGCGGCAGTGGGACCATGACCGTGAACGGCAGCAGCAATGTAACCGGGTCCGGGAACGACAGCAGCAGCAGGACCCGGACCGGGAATGGCAGCAGCAGTGGGACCAGGACCAGGAATGGCAACAGCAGCCGCACCGGCCACGGCAGCCACAGCAGCAGCGGGAATGGCAGCAGCAGCCGCAACGGCAGCAGGGACGGCAACGGCAGCAGCAACGGCAACGGCAGCAGCAACGGCAACGGCAGCAGCAACGGCAACGGCAGCAGCAACGGCAACGGCAGCAGCAGTAGCAGCAATGGCAGTAGCGGCAACGGCAACGGCAACGGCAACGGCAACGGCAACGGCAACGGCAACGGCAATGGCAACGGCAACGGCAGCAATGGCAAGGGCAGCAGCAGCAGCGACAGGCAGCAGCAGACGCGGATGACGGCGACGAAGAAAAGGATGACATGTATGGTAAGTCATCAGTGTTTTTTTGCTTATTTTATGTACTACTACTACCTTGCAGTTGTTACTGCGCCAAGACGAAGCCTGCAGCCGCAACGGCAACGGCAACGGCAAAGGCAACGGCAACGGCAGCAGCAGCCCGAACAGCACCAGCAGCAGCAGCAGTGATGGCAACGGCAGCAGCAGTGGGAACGGCTGGAGCGGCAGCAGCAGCCGCAACGGCAATGGCAACATCAGCAGCAGCAGCAACGGCAACGGCAGCAACAGCAGCAGCAGCAACAGCAACAGCAGCAGCAGCAGCAGCAGGAACAGCAGCAGCAGCAACAGCAATGGTGGTCATGAACCCAACTGTCGGGGTGGATCAGCGACGAGACGAGGGCAGGGAATCACCCTGCCCTCGTCATATCGTTATTATTATTTTTCTTTTGTACCTATTATACATAGTGAGACGAGGGCAAGGTGATTCCCTGCCCTCGTCATATCATTATTTTTTTTATTTTGTACCTATTATATATAGTGAGATGAGGTCAGGAATATGACTCGCGTGTCACATGATTATTGAGACGCGACATGTGACAAATGTGACATAACGTTTGGACGGCCCAATGTGACATCACACTTTGTGACATGTGATCAACAAACACGTTAAGTCACATGAACAAATAAGTACAAGCCCATCAAACATGGTTGAGATTTTCTCCTTACCTCACAACCACCACTACCACTTTTGATGACACTGCAGGATCCTTGGTTATTGTACCGGGCAACAACCAGAGATTCTGGAGTGTCATAGTCTTAACTGGTAGGTGATTTCCTAAGGCTTTGTTGCTCATGTCTGTTCACTTCACAGGACTACTTGATTATTGTGGTATGTTCTTCTTTTTCACCGTCAGGTATCTTCTTTGGTATGTTTGCATCCAGATGAGTGATTAATTTGTATTACCCCATTACTGACAGTATCTTTTGTTGAAGTTATCTGTTCAACTTGAATGAACATTGTGGCATCTCTGCGTGCCAACTGTTGGTGTCTGGTCCTCAGAAATGAGTGCTTGTCACTGTACAGGTCTTCAGGAATGAAAGGGTGGGTGAATCCCCCTGATTTCCTTGCCGGGCAACCTACTTGTAGTGGGCCTGGTGGCATCATTGAAAGTTGACCAGGTAAGTCTCATTATTACTTTTAAGCCTCCCTTTAGTGACATTGAGACCAGGTAATATTGTTAGTTTAGTTGATTTCAGTATCCATTTTTGGTTATTTGTTCGCAAAATTTTTGTTAGTATTTTCTTTGTCAGTTAGTCTTGATCAAGAAGGAGACGAGCTCCTCCTTTGAGATCAAGACTGAATGGCGTTGGTGTCTTGCTTATTATCCTTTCAGAGGCATTTGTGACACAGTAGCAGTACTTGTTGTAATGTTAAGCTGTCAATGTCTTAGAAGGAATTTATTGCATTTTATCGGTGTAAACCCTAACCCTATGTCACAAGGTCAGCGGTATCATGGCTGGCCATTATATCTCTGGCACTGGTCAATCCATGACCCACAACTAGCCAAAGACCCATTAGGAACAGCCAACCAATGTGCCATGACCAGCCAATGTATTCTGAGTGTTGGCCAATGCATATCATGTTGACAGCTGATGTAATTAGAGCTGTGGCCATCCCAATGGAGCTGGAGCTTTGGCCAACCCAGGTGCTATGGCCATGTCATATAACCAAAGCTTTGGCCAACCCATGTTCCACGGCTACACCCAGTACAGTCAGCCAATCCATGTCTCATGGCCAGCCAATAAACACACAGAGGTCAGCCAATCCATCTCCCATGGCCAGCCAAAATACCCAGACCATTCGGCCAACCCATGTTCCATGGCCAAGTGAAATACCGAGACTGGTCGGCCAATCCATGTTCCATGGCCAGCCGAAATACCCAGACCAATCGGCCAACCAATGTTCCATGGCCAACCAAAATACCCAGACCGGTGTCATGATCCAAACAGGATTCGGATCAAAACATAGTAATATGCTGTCACTAGTCACCATCCCTACAGCACACATCACATTACAAGGACCATTCATACTGGAACACCCCCATCTGCATATGGAGTAGAAAGGAATACCCTTATCTGCATATAGGACACACAGGAAATCCTTATCTGCACATAGGACATACATGAAACCCTTATCTAAACAAGGGACATGCAAGGAAACCCTTATCTACAGAAGGGACATACAAGAAAACCCTTATCTATGCAGAGGATATGAAGGAATACCCTTATCTTAACTGATAAGGCCCCCAAAACATCTTATCAAAGGCCAAAGAAGCACAAGAAGCACAGCCACATCCTTATCTCCAATCATAGAGATAACACATGCCACCCATCATTCCCTGATCAAGAAGCACATCACATTTCATATCAATTGATCAAATACAGCCCAGCCCTGATCTTATCTTTTTCTTAACTGATAAGGATACACACATGGCATGGCATCAATTGATCAAGAAGCACAGCCTCAGGAAGATGATTCTAGAAGCACACCCTGGCACAGCCCTTGCCTTTGATTCACACACCCAAGATTAGACCAGCAACATGACTCACTCCCATCAAATGTGACTCATTGGTCTATCCATGACAAATTATGACCCTTATGACATATTCATGACCCCCCATGACTCATTATGACCACCCCTGACTCATTATGACTATTTCTGACTCATTATGCCCCCTCCTTTGATTATAATACCTATGTGACTCGTTAATTGACTCTGTATGAGTCACAAACCCATGCCTTCCTTTCTTATGATTCCTTATGAGTCATAACCCCCCATGTCTTTCATCATTATGACTCCTTATGAGTCATAAACCTATGCCTCTCCTCTATATGACTCCCTATGAGTCATATCCTATGCTCTCCATTTCATATACCATTCTATGACTCAGTATGACTCCTGCTGTAGAATAGGTATATATAGAGCCCAGTTTCTGCTGGAGATGGCTCAGTCACCTAATCTGACAGGCCCAGTCACAGGACAGTCCCTCTCCCAGATTCTGATTCACCCCATCTGTATTTGTTTGTATTACCTACTTTGGTAGTAGCTAGTACCCAAATACCAATTGCAGTTCAGATCATCATTCATTTGTTTAAGGATATCAATCTCAGATATATTGATACTCCCTTATTACTTGTTTGATACATATTCTTTGTGTTCTGTCACGTAGTACAGTCACATTCAATTTCTTTCAAGTTCTATTGATCATCACCAAAGATATCCCAGTACTTTATTCTGCACTAGTAGCCAATGTGCGTTTGAAGCTTCGGAATAAAGTCCGATATCTTGATCATCAATCCTACTTGCCTATTGTTCAGTTCATTCATTCTGTACATAGTATTTTGTCACACCTCCCTTTTTGTTTGACATCTACTGTTACACTCGCCCATCGCCCATCGCCTATCGCCCATCGTCCATAATCTATCGCTCATCTCTATTGTACCTCTGCTCATTGTATACTTGCTACTTGTATACTTGACTGTTGTACACTCGTTCATCTTACACTGTTCATACTTGCTTGAGTTATTATCCGCTTATACTCTTGCATACCTCTTGTCACTCAAAGTCTTTACCTTCAGTAGGGAAGACCTCACTATTCACTCATCCTCTATAAGTCATACATCTGACTTATATTATTGTCAAGTATTTGTTGTATCCCTCAAAGCTAACCTTTGATAGGATTCACACCACAACCCAACCACCCAACAGGAATACCCCAGAGTTATTAAAGAGCTAAATCCTTGTTCCCAAAGAACAACAAGGTAATTTCCCGATCAACGACGCACTCCGGAAACCCTTGGTGTGGATTTGTTCAAACACTTCCCACGCAAAACACCGGTCAGCCAATCCACTTCCCATGGCCAGTGGAAATACCTAGCCCGGTCAGCCAATCCATGTTCCATGGCCAGCCGAAAGACCTAGCCCGGTCGGCCAATCCATGAAAATACCCAGGGCAGTCAGCCAATCCATGTTCCATGGCCAGCCGAAATACCCAGACAGGTCGGCCAATCCATGTTCCATGGCCAGCCAAAATACCCAGACAGGTCGGCCAATCCATGTTCCATGGCCAGCCAAGATACCCAGCCCAGTCGGCCAATCCACCTCCCATGGCCAGCCGAAATACCCAGACCCATCGGCCAATCCATGTTCCATGGCCAGCCGAAACACCCAGACAAGTCGGCCAATCCATGTTCCATGGCCAGCTGAAATACCCAGCCCGGTCGGCCAATCCAAGTTCCATGGCCAGCCGAAATACCCAGACAGGTCGGCCAATCCAAGTTCCATGGCCAGCCAAAATACCCAGACAGGTCGGCCAATCCATGTTCCATGGCCAGCCGAAAGACCTAGCCCGGTTGGCCAATCCACATTCCATGGCCAGCCAAAACACCCAGACAAGTTGGCCAATCCATGTTCCATGGCCAGCCAAGATACCTAGCCTGGTCGGCCAATCCATGTTCCATGACCAGCCAAGATACCCAGACCGGTCGGCCAATCCATCTCCCATGGCCAGCCAATATATCCTTCTGCTTCAGCCAACCCATGCTTCTCCAAACATGGAACCCTCGGCCAAGCCATCTGCCCTGGAGAAAGATATTGGTCAGCCGAGATAAGCCAGCCCACTTGGAGTGGGAATTGTCCATCTCGGCTGACCAATGTATCATGGGAAAGATACGCTGAAAGGGCTCACCAAGGATGGTCTCTATTAAAAGTTCCCTGGAGATGTAGAGGTCCGATGACCCTCTGAGTGCGTATCATCAATATATCATGTATACTCATGAACCTGACACATCCCCTACCTCGTACTCAAAACTGACACAACCTGACACAACCCGCTGTACCCGACATATACCACTCACCACTGGCCACTCTCATACCGACAACACTGACTCACCTAGCCCAAAATGATTGCATGTGACCCTTCAGACTTTCTACACCGACATTGGACTTGCCTCATTTATATACCCCTGTTCCATTTGAGATACATCTCAATTTTACATCTTTTTCACTATATCTATTTTCCCCTCCAATCTCTGTTCCTTTGTTGCCTTGCAACTCCCATATTCTCCTTCCCTTTTTGTTTCTCCTTTGTAGTCTGCTATCAGCTAAAGTAAGCTATACCAAAGTAGTATACCCTTGGTTCTGTACTATAAACGGTGACCAACAACTGTAACAAATAACAACCCAGTTCCCCCCCCCTCTCTCACTCTCAGAACCACTTAGAATCTCTTAGAATCTCTCATCGTCATAGCCTGTAGACTTCCTTCACCATTACTGTCGACTTTTGATTAGTTTCCATTACCTGCTCACTGTTTTCAACCCAACCCACTGTACCTGACATTGTCGGTATCGTTGGCTTTGTCATTTCTCACCCATTATCATATTAGATGGTGGCCTTTACTTATATTCTCAAGCCACTTATTTTACTACCATTCCTGTCACAGATTATCCTGCCACTTCTATGCTGACACCCATAGGCTAGGATATATATATTCTGCAGCCACCCAAACATGCCTTTACAATGGCATTTACATTGACAAAGTTTGGCTTGCTCTCTCTTTTGGATGCTTTGCTCACTAGCCCCCCCCATCTGGACACCCGAAGCCTGATCTTCGATTAGATCCCTGTCTCTCACAAGATTCTTGTGATATTCCTCCTGAGAGCATAACTTAAAATACTCAAGCAGAGGGGCCTTTCTGCTGCTTATTGCTGTATGCACTGAGGACTCCATTTGAAATTGTGTTGAGTGTGTTTTTGCACTGACGACTTGATCTTTTGTAGATTGTGTGTTGGATGCCATGGTAATACTGTCATCAGATACAGATGAGGACAATGATGAGTTGTCATCGGATACTGAAGATGAGTCGTTGTGGCTGCTAGTCCCATGCATAGATCTGACCTCAAGATCTGAGTCCTCATCCTCCACTTCTGAGAGCAGTACCCTTGGATCTAGAAGGTAAATTTGATATGGTGACATGTCATCTCTAGATGCATCACCCTAATTAATTGTGAGTGAAGTGATCTGACAGTAAATGAGATAACTAACCTGTTTGTCACAGATGCAAAGCATGTGGAGTCGTTCTATTGCAACATTGGCAGGCTTTATCAATGGGTAGAGTTCCAGAAAGAAGAAATGGCATAGGGCATTCCATGCAAGGAGTCCACATGAGAAAGTATCAAGTTGACGTGTGATTGGTAGATTATTGTGGGTGAAATGGACTGATGTGTACATGAATGTCCACCATTCTAGCACATCTTTAAGCTTTGACTCCATCTTCCAACCCAAGGAATCACCATGCCAGATGGTATGGGTGTGAAAATCCAAAATGATGGCAATCCAGTGACTCTCCTGTGAACTCACTATGGCTCTGAGGTATGTTTGGCATCCTGATGATAGTGACTGTCCTGTGAGATGTATTAATCCCTTGCAAAGGCTTTTGCCTTCAGATGATGCTTTGAATAGACCATGGATAAATTCCACAGTCGCAATCATGACACCTTTTTAGTTGGATTGGTTTTCGACGAGATCTTGCCATAAAAGTTTAAGCATTTGTGCTTCATTCATGGTGGTAAGCTATGCTGCTGTTGCATATTTATGCAACTGAATCATATCTTCTTTCTCCATGATACCCTGAACTGATCCAGACCATGGTAAACATGATAGGGCTTTATATGTCTTGTTGATGGCCTCCCTGATTGGCGTAGCTCCTTGGCATAACAACTGGAGATTTTGATCAGCGAGCAACCAGGCACATTGGTTGACTTTTACATGATTGATAGCAAGCCAGTATATGATGATCCACAGTGGAAATAGCTGAGACCATGCTGATTTAACCTGTGGGCAGACTATTGACTGAGCTGTTGGTGAGGACATGGACTGTATACATTGAATTGAATCCCAGATGAGGGCAGGAGTAGGTGCAGGGAGGGAAAGAAGGTGTTTGATATCATTAATGGTGGCATTGGGGGGTTTGTTGGTAATATGAGCATCATTAGTGGCTGTTTGTGTAGCCTGGGGGATTTTGAACATGAGAAGTGAATACACAGAGAGATTGGGGCTTGGAAAATATGTGTCAAGGATACCCTGAGGGATCCTGAATTTGAGCATAAGAATGGTGGATGTCACGTGCCACCTCCACTTATGGTGAATTGGCCAATTCACTGGCAGCATCACGCATCACACCTACTGGTGAATTGACAGAATTGGTACAGTAATTGGGTTGTTGTTCAACTTGGTGGTGAGTCACACCCTTTTAATAGACTGGAGTTACCTAGAAAAAAGTAAATATTAGCAAAAAAAGTAAAGACAACAGTTGGAAAAACATACCTTTGCTTTGCACACTACCCATGAAAAATCCAACATTGCAGGTATGGGTACACCTTGGGCAGTAAATTGCCTAAATTGGAACTTTTATAATGGCTTAAAATGGTTAGCCATGGCTAAGCCGAGGTTTAACCCTTAGCTGAGTGAATGGCTTGGTTCAGTTAATTGCAGTCCAGCTTCAATGGCTAATGGTTTTGGACTGAGCTGTGGCAACACTAGATGAGTGTGGATGCAGGGCAGACATGAATGCAAGCCACTACAAGTACAAACACAACCTAATTCCAAGCCTTATGAGAGTTAATTCTCTATAAAGACTCCTTAAGGAAAAAGCTTCTGTGGTAAGAAAATCAAGGACTTCTTACAGCACTTTTCATATGTAGTCCACACCCCCAAAAAATTTGGGGATCTGCTAGGCCAGCCATGGTCAACTATCAGCCCACCAGTCAAGACATCACATCAGCAAATTCAGGGGTCCTTTTCCTACACCTTTCCCACACCTTGAGACCCTTTTGCAAGAGGTGAAAGAAGTTTAAGCTCACAAAGGCTCAAAAGAAGTTTCACCTTTTCTAAGCTAGGTCCCTTTGCTTATAAAAGGTGATTCACCTGAAAAAGAGGATTTCCCTTGTAAAAAGGTTCAAAAAGGACTTCTCTTTTCAGCAAGAATTTTTACTAGTTGAAAAGCTCTGCCAGGACAATGGCCTTTTCACATTTTTCATGCATAGTAGGACCTTTTGTGTGCAGGATATCAAATTGTTATAATGAGGAAAGGCAGAGCTGGGTGCCTGTCCGTAACAATAAATATATTCAGGAATCATAGATTTTCACCATAGTGGGACACAATTCCAATACCACAAAGACCCTGGAAAAGTATTTAGACTCTGTTTCCAAAAGCAGGCTATATATGTAATGAATAAACACGAAATCTGTACAGGGGGGGTACCCCTCTGAATAGAATACAAGATATGTTTTCAAGATCCAACCTGCCAAAGTGACCAGATTTGATCTTTGCCAACCTTCAGCCTGTTACTTCTTGTTCCCACGTTACCTTTGATTCATCCTATGATACCGTTTGACTTATTTGTAATCATAGCAGTTCCAGCCCTGACTGGAACCATGTTTATTCCCCAGAATATATTTATTCTTACAGAAAGGCACCCACTTGTTAATATATCATATTAGGATAATCAAATTGATTGATTATAAGAATTACATTACAACATATATATATATAATAAATAATTGAATTGAATTGTTATATAGTTCTGCTGACTAAGTCAATAAGTAAAGTTTAGTAAGTAGTCTACCAAAATGTGCATGACTTATATATGTTTTGAAGTCACGCACGTACCCTTTGGTGAAGTTTGGCAAAATGGAGTGCCAAACACTGTCACTGGGTTGCCACTTTTGGTAAGTTTTGACTTAGCGATTTTCAGCGCACTAAGAAGGCATAGTAGCAGGACAATGACAATGATAACCACCACCACTGCCAACTGACAGCAGCAAGCAAGATGGTGGTGGTGGCGACAACCCCTACCACTGCCAACTAGCAGCAGCAGGCAGGATGACAATGACGGCCACCACTGCCAACTGGCAGCAGCAAGCAAGACAACGACAATGACATTGGCTTTCACTACTGCCAACTGGCAGGAGCAACAGGACAACAACAATGGCAATTGGCACTGCCAACAGCAAGCCAGACAACAACAACAATGGCCATTGGTGCTGCCTACAGCAAGCAGGATGACGACGACCGCCATTGGCACTGCCTACAGCAAGCAGGACAATGACAATGACAATGGCTGCCACCACTGCCAACTGGCAGCAGCAACAGGATGACAATGACAGCCATTGGCGCTGCCTACAGCAAGCAGGATGATGATGACAATGACAGCTGCCACCACCGCCAACTGGCAGCAGCAGCAGGACAACAACAACAACAGCAAGCCAGATGACGATGATGATGGCCATTGGCACTGCCAACAGCAAGCAGGATGACTGGCAGCAGCAGCAGCAGCAGGATGACAACAACAACAACAACCCACTGGCGGTGGTGACAAGATGACAACAATTGCCATGAAGATGGGCAATTACTGTACATTATTTATTTTGGAATTCATTCATTTTAAACAAGGTCTAACAAACTGAGAAAATGTTTTGAAAGGTATGGGAAGATGTTTTGAGGAAGAAAAAAAGTACAATTATCAATATCCTAAATAACTTTTAAAAAGGGTCTGACAAACTGAGAAAAAAACTTGCCACAAAAGCTCAACAAGTTCAGAAGTAGCACAAGTTCTTCAAGGGTTTAAAAAGGTGGACCAAAAAGTTGGCAAAAAGGCTCAATAAGCTCAGCAGAGCCACAAGTTATCCACGGGTTGAAAAAAGGTAAAGTAGCTCAAGGTGTTCAAGTGACAAGATGGTGATAAAAGTGATGAAAACTATTCTCAGAAATCTAGAGAAAAGACTCACAAGGTTGAAAAGAGGTACAAGAGCTTCCAAGGACATGAAAAGATGGTCAAGTTATACCAGTCACTAATAATCATTCTATCCAGTCTTCTAATTCTCTCTACATCAAAAGTGAAACTGAAAAGTAAAGAAGGAAAGAAAAAAAAAAGAAAGAAAAAAAAACACTGGCCAACAAATTTTCTCAATCAGTCCAAATAGCTAAAGGTGAAAAAAGTTATGAAAAAACCTGAGAAAAAAGTTGAAAAGTGCAAAGTCACCAAGGGTCTCAAAAAGGATCCCAGAATTTGCTGATGCAAAGAGTGTGCACTCTAGCTAATCCAGCACAACTATGCCTCACAAGATATTTGTGACCTCTTTACATCTCCAAACAAAGCCTCTGGCAATGGATTGCATCAATGGATCTGCTGTACCACCACCACCACCATTCTGTGGCCATCCTTGCATTCTCAATGCCAACATGACTCATGACCTCCATATCTTCCAAGATGCTCCTGAGCTGTATTTTGAGGGAGCTCATAAGCAGGAGGAGGGAAAGCAGGCATGGTCTGAGGTGAATCTGCAACTTGTCAATGCATCTGAGAGCTGGCCTGGCAAACTCCTTTTTTTTTTTGTGCAAACTACATATATGAAAAGCACTGCAAGGATTCCTTGCAATTTTACTAGAGGAGTCTTGAAGGAGTCCCAAGGAATGCATGGTAGAATATGATGTCCTCATTCTAACCTACATTGACTAGCACCTACAGTGTAAGACTGTTTCTCACTATGCATCCATGACTATACCAGAACAAACGAGGTTCACTGGCATTGAGAGGGAACTTTGCCAAATAAGATCCTCCAGCATCCTAGCATATCGATCTATCGCAAAAGAAATATAGCAATTGGGGATATTGCAGCCAACCTGACTCACTCACATGCCAGCGGAATTCGTTCCCCACATTTGGCAATAGCGCTCCGAATAGCTTCAATTTCAGTTTTGAGGATTGTGATCTGATCTTGATTTTTCTCATCAAATGCAACCTGCAAAAAACGCACGAGGACTCGGCCACCATAAAACCAGATAAACTGTGTAGGAAGTCATTCGGGGGTGAGGCCGGTTGTCGGGGTGAGGTAAACGTACCACACAAAAAGAATCTACCAGCGTGATATCGTAACTAGTTGACCAAAGGTGATATATCAGATCCAGGATGGAGCGTGCTGAAGATAAGATTTTCACAGCCGAAATACACCCAGGCTGGTGAATATCGGCAAATGGATCATGCAGAAGGATGGTAGCACTGGTAAAGATCAGCCCGAATCCAGGTGCAATTGAGGTGATCATAACTTACACATGAGGCATCAAGGTAGCAGTGTACAGATGGGGATCCAAAACATTGTCAGAAATAGGGCTCTTTAAATGGTTTGGAAACGATGCTCGAAACGACGAAGCAATGTGATCAAGACGGATGAACGCTTGCGAGCTTCGTGGATCGACGCAGCCCGGTATGTTTACTCCGTCTTCCGAGGACGCCATGCTGGGATCTCCGGCAAAATGCCTGGCTCGGAATCGGACATTGAAAGACTTGACTTGTGAAATCAGGATAGTCCCTTTAATGTAGAGAATAAAAGAATCTGCCTGTGACTCGGGATGGTAGAGAAGAATGTCTTGGTAATGAGCCCATTGTCGATCATTAGGTGTAACAAAGATCTGAAATAATTCCGACAGTAAATGCCATAGAGAATGCGCGTTTCAACATGATAACACATTACCCCTTGCAGGTAATCATCCTTTCGGACAGGAAGTAACTGTGAGATGTCCTGATCGTCCAAGCTATTAGCCCAACCATTGGAACACCCGGGTTGTCGTTCCACAGCGTATGCCAGCCAAAAGGTGTTCCTTCTCATTTCGTCCTCAATGACAGTTCGTGCGGGGGATAAGAGCGACGCCGGTCGAACACCAGACGTGATAGCTTGAAATGGTGGACAAGTGTTTAATGCGAGAGGCACTGCTATCCGCAGGCAGTGAGCGGAGGTACAAAATAACTAAAGTATGTGGTCAATTTGCGTCAGGGAACTAGTGTCATCCCTTACTTCTACCCATCTACATCGGTTACTTCAAGTCATCAACACAATTAGATGTTGAATCAGGACATACCTAGAGTGGTACCAATAAAACCAAGAAAGAATAATGTTGGCTAGAGCAAAAAATTCTCAATGGATGGGTTAGCCATTAACTGAAGGTGGTTAACTACCTTGCAACACCTGGAAAGGCTTTTCTCCAAAATTTTCCTGACGTTTCGCGGTCTCGTTTGCATAAGCGGCCTGTTCTTCTGCAAAAGAATCAGGCCGCATGTCCTTGACTCGACTTCGTTGCGAGAAAATCTCATCTTGTTCTGACGGTCAAGATGCCATATATGTGTGAATATTAACGTGCTTACCTGGATCAACCTTCCCAAAGTCAGGAAGAGGAGGAGAAGAGACGGCCGCAGTATATAGGCTTCCCATAGCGCATATTGCATGGAGGACAGAAGTTGCGGGAAATTTAGGGTGACTGGGCGGAAGTGAAAGGGAGGTAACAAAGCTGGACGCGTGCAGCAAGTGGTTCGCATGTGGGTGAAAAACCAAGAATACTTCAACACTGAAGGCCACTTAAGTGGAATGTCCAATGAGGGACTGAGCACTTGAAAAAGACGTACAGGTGCCGCAGCAAGTCCAAATGAGGTAGGTTAGGTGGCCAGTTCGGCCAAACAAGATCAAATCCATAGGGGGAAGTTGCCCTATGAATGAGTGAAGGGGATGTATTAGTATTAGGAATTATTGCTCGGATACTTTTTACGCCATGATTTGTCTCGTGAATATTTCCGAGCTGGGGTGGGACGAAGACTTGGTTGTGTGCACTCGGCGAACTCTGAGGGGCTCTTTCGCCGAAAGACTTCTTCAAAGGGCCGCTTCGAGAGAGAAAGCCCGTCATTGATAAAGATGGAACATCCAAGTCTGCGTCTTTGTCGAACGGGACATGATCACTGCGCTCCTTCTGAAGTAAGAGCGCCTCGAGCTCATCTGTAACTGAACTCAGCGATATCCCACGAAGAGCAACCGAGTCTAGCAGACTTATTCGATTCTCCAACCTCTCATACCGGTTTTTGGGTGTATCAGGCACAACTTCGCTTTCGATAACTGCTTGATGTATAAGTCAACAATATCGAAACATCAACACCGTGAATATAGATACCCTCATCAAAGGTACATTCAGGGTGAGGCGGTAACGTTTGACCCGCAGGTGGGTGGGCTAATGCGTGCGCATGCGAACGAACACAAGTTGAGCATGGCCGGTTTGCATCGCTTTTGAGCGTCAGATAAAGGCTATCACTTCATTTTGTTAGGGAATACCATTTCTTTGGTAAGAATCCGCATCGTCATCCAAGATATCGAGAATCAAGATCAGGGCTCACCAGTTTACGCCTCCGGCATTGATGACAAGCCTGAAACCACGAACTTGATCAGTAACAGCCTGCGATACTTTTCGTGTCTGAAACTAACTTGATTTCTCCTTAGAGCTCCTGATTGAGCGGCACTGCTTTTGAGTGGCCTCGATGGCGAGGAAGGGCGTTTTGTGTTTGAAGAAAGTTTGGGCATGTCGTGAAACCAGAGAGAACCAATATATTTCCAAGTTCGACACGTAACATTGTGCTATTTGTGTTATTTTGATAATTATGCAACAACCAGTGAACTAGTGAACCCCCAGCAGCAAACCAGGCCACTGCAACGACGAACTAAACATACATAAACTAGCAGATACCCTGCCAAAAGGGGCGTCGAACGTAGTCCTTTATGGACCGAATCTACCAACCGCCTGGAATGCACTAGTAATATTGCTCACGCCCACGGTGACACCCCGACGCGGAGAATGCAAATAGGCGAACGCGGGATCCCAAACACTGTCGAAAATAGTATCATTGAGAGACGAATCGCGGACCACCTGCGGTGATGATGCAAATTCGGTCCAAGCTATTGAGGATCCCGTCCCTGTAATAGTCCAATGACGAAGGGCAGCTGCCTGGTCGGAACCAAAAAAGAGCGATCCGGAAGAGGTGCCGAAGGACGAAACTGACGAGGATATATCGGAGGGGTTGATGGATCCGAAGATCGCGAGTTCCAACGTTGGTATGGAAGAAAGAGATTGGAGGAGAATAGTGGCATTGGTGGGGGGGACGGTATGTGAAGAGAGAACGAATGTGACAAGAGCAATAGCAACATTGACGTCGGTGATAGAGGACAGATAATTTAAAACCACATGGTTGAGACTGCTCATGGTGCCGTATTGTCGAGGGTCCGTTTGTCCTACGGTGACGTTGGGGAGATTGGATGTGCCGGGAAGCGCACTCAATATTTCTCCGCTATATATGACCACGCGAGGAGCCACATCCCGTTGGAGTACAGCGGCTTGCTTCGCGGCCCCAGTTCGCGAATCAACGAAAGGGAGTCGCAATTGCATAATATCAAGAACCCCATAAAGTGGCCGGTCTGGGAAGCAGGATACGTCAAAAGTAGTTGTTGCGTTGGCCGAGATTATTGGTAGACCGAATATAGAATTTTCAACAGTATTTAATCGTTGGACTTGATCAGGATTTAGTGTAGGGTAGCATCCTAGAGGTGGAGGGAAGGGAGCGGTGGTAGAGTTCGTCAATAGACCGGCCTCTATGGTTGACGTTGCATCAAAAGGCACGAGCATTGGTGATGAATGTATAGCAGACAAGAAGACCGACAAATCTTCAGGTCTTTGTTGCAGGACGGTCCGCCAATATGTGGCTAAGGCATTTTGCCGTTGGATAGATGACGCTGAGCCCGAAATGTCAGAGCAGCACCTGGGCCGAGAATGAAAGTATAATACCGAGAGCGTAGCTATACATCTTGTTCAGTGCAGTCCCGGCGGTAATCCCAACCTGAGCTATTTGAGCGTCCGTGGGTTCGCCGATGGATATGAAGGACACGCTAGGCTGGGAAACTGTCTGAGCAGCAAAATCAAACATGAAACCTGATGCTGATATTTCAAACTTAGAACTTGTGTCAGACACAGGCCCATCTGATGCATCCAAGTGCGTCCATGGGGCGTGGTTGATAAATGTTCGCATCTTTGTTATCGCAGAAAGGTCTTGTGATTGAACCAAATTCCAGAGCAGCGCGGACTGCGCCCACTGCGTTCGGTTGGGCGACGTGTGGGGATCCAGGACAGGAGAGACATCCACCAACAGAATCTGGGGAGCACAATTGTTACTAATAGGCGCCCCTTGTGCTACCCATAGAGCTGTGGATAAAGAAGCTGGAGTGAGATCCATGCTGAAAAGTTTATTGACCGTCGGAATGAGGGAGATAAGTCCATTTGCCAGTTCGCCACATCGACCGGGTAGAGAAGAAGTGCATACACAAGTCGAATCTTGCACCACATATGAATGAAAAACTGAAACCAACGGGCTAAGACAACTCACCTAGATCACAGGTAACGCCAGTGAGATTCCCCGAACAAACAACAGGTGGATGGGACTTTCGCTTCTGGGTTACAGTAACGCCTACCGTAACAGCTACGACGATGAACACGATGGTGAGTAAACAGACGCTGACGATAGTTCTCGTTGTCTTGCTTATTCGACCTTTTCTGGTTTTAGACCTGTTCAGATTAAGAGGCTTCCAAGCTGGAAATATGCCGCTCCGCCTGGGCTTGCCATCACGCGGGGAATGAGGACAAGCTTCAACATGCGGCGCACCCTGCTCCACCTCATCATGCTTGCCGTTTGAGACCAACCCGTCCTGCGGAAAGTAACCCTTCTCCAACAATTTCTCCTGAGCATTAGCGCGACTGGCCAACTGTGGCATTGGCATCCTTTCCTCAAACCTCATACGCTCTGCCTCCGCAGCTAGAGACAGATGTGGTTGTCCAGGTATAGGTGGCAATGGCTTGACGGTGCGCCGACCGAAGGCATTTTGGAGCAAGGCCGCTGACTGTGAGGTCGATACACGAGAGATAAACGACGAGACAAAACTCTTGTTGGTCTTGGTCGAATACAGTGACTGTCGTGAAGAATGATGCTTTGAAAAATCATCAGGGAGAAAGCGAGTCTGAGTTCCAGAAGTCGATGGGAGAGCGGGACTGAACAACATGGAGGACGTGCCCATGGAAAAGTTAGGCACATCTAATTTGCTGTCACCGATATGATTATCTGAAAGCATTGCTGGCGCCTGCCCTAGGTGTTCCCCTAAACGCATGTGGCTTTCGTGTGGTAGGGAATAGTGCGAAGCGGATTGTGAACTGCTTTCAACATATATGTTCTCCAGTGCGGCAGGGGCTGTATCAGACAGGGATGGTCCTTGAGCGCCAAGCTTTCGAGACACACTAGGAGTTCTGAAAATAGATGTGAGATCATGGTCTGATGGCAACGACAGGGTGGCAGGGCCAACGGAAGATGGGGGAGGCTGTGCACCATAGTCGGCAGGTATGGATGCACTGGAGGTAGTTTCACGAGTCTGGGATGGACTTGGAGAAACGGTGGAACGGGGCAGTGGCGCTGGGAAATTCGTATATCGTGATGGAACGGGGTAGGTTAGTTCGGATATTTGACTGGCCGCATCAGTTGGCTCTGTGGAAGACAGCAGTGAGGTTATAAATGAAGTTGAAAGCAATCGATCCTCAGTAGGGTCCACGCGGATACTGGAAGCACCATCATTCCAATTGTAGGGGGAAAGTGGACGAGTACGAGGCGGTGTTCGGGGTGGAGTATCATTAGCGTGGAAGGGACGCCGGGGTAAAGGGCGCGAAAACGTAGACGGTGTGGGAGAGTAGGGCGAAGCGACCATCGACACCAGTGGATGGGACACGGACTCTTCTAACGTGGGTGACCGTCCGGACCCAAACGCCAAAGAGTCTTCCCTCCGAGACACCGACGGGACGGTGACTTTACGGTTTCGCCTCGATGTAACCAGTGGAGACACTTGAGTGCTCAGGCTGAACGTGCTTCGAGTGGGGGTTGGGGTGTCAAATCCAGATTTCAAAGGAGTGGTCGGTATCTCGGTGGGGGGGTGAGGGAATTGCGAAAGACGAAGGGACTCTCCACCAGCACTCATCGCGCTGGCAGCAATACCTGATGCATTGGAGTCTTCAGAAGCGACAGAACGATGTCCACCGGGAGCTGGTGATAAGGTCTGGTCCGACAAACTCCACGACGTGCCATGCATTCCGGTGACTAGCTAGCTCTAAGATGTCGGCATAGAGGGTTAGGAATGAGAGAGATAAACCCAAACGGCAGAGGTCCTTAGCTGGCAGTGAGGCATCTTACATAACTTTGCGGTACTTTTTACCCTGCGGTACTTTTTACTTTCTGGCACAACAGGGTGTATGGAAGGTAAAAGAACAACGATATTTTTATTCCGTGGGTAAAATGGTCTGATATGAACAAAATACGAAGGTAGGCATACGAGTCGTTAAGGGAGGAGGAAATTAAATGGCACGATATACATCATCTGGAACGCTTCATGCAATGATGCATTTACGGCTTTGAGTCCTTGTCCTTTCTCGTTGAGGAGGATTCACTAAAAGATCACAAGCATCGACTCAGATGTTCCCCGGCGATGATGAGGGGGTTACTCACAAACGGCTCGGATGGCTTCATCGAAGACAGTCTTCAGACCTTTCTGTGTGAGTGCTGAACATTCGAGGTATTTCACCGCCCCAATATCTTTGCTCATGGCGACGCCTTGAGAGTACTGGATAGGGGCCATGCGGCTGTTTCAACCAGTGAAAAAGGACTTCCGTCGTTTCCAAGGAGAGTCCCTTACCGGTCTCGTAGTTTCTCAATCGTCGCCGGGTCTTCACGCAAGTCAAGCTTCGTTCCAACCAGCACTACCGAAGTTGATGGCGCGTGATGAGAAATCTCAGGATACCACTTTGCAAGACATTCGGATGTCAACATCATCAAATGAACTTGCAAATAAAACACTTGCCTTGGTCCTGACGTTTTCGTAACTTGGTGGGCTGACTAGGGAAAAGCAAATCAAGAACACATCGGTCTGGGGGTAGGAAAGAGGGCGGAGTCTGTCATAATCCTCTTGGCCCGCAGTATCCCATAGCCCGAGAGAAATAGTCTTCCCATCAACCATCACATTTGCCGAATAGTTATCGAATACTTTGGGCAATGTTAATCGAAACGGTTGAACTTGAGATTTATCAGGAATGGCGCACCAGTGGGAATGTACTCTCCCTGATTTATCAGTTGTTGTTAGCCAAGCCAGGCAGGAGCAGGATGAGACATACTGGGAAAGCATTCGTGGTGTAAGAAATCAAAAGACATGTCTAGAGATGTGATGATGAGCCATGGATCATGCGTCTCCCCGGAAACACGCACCTTCCCAACAGCACCGTCTCCAACAACAACGCCTGGGAGGAGACGTCAGCCAATTTCGGGATATGAAAGTAATGCTACAAACATTTGATAGCCTGCATTTTGGTTGCGAAATCGTGGACTGACAGTGTTCCGAGTAGCTTAGTGTTTCACTTAATAATGATGTGACCACAATATTTCGAGATCTTTTTTCCCGCTTACAGTGAACCGAGAGTCGAACTGAAGGTTTAGCCTAGCCGTTTGCGAGACCGAAATTGAGAAAGAAGTGGAGCAACAAGGCAGAGAGAGGCTGGTGAGTTGTATGGAATGATGCGACCGCCAGTACCAAATTGGACCCGAACGATCACGATTTTCTCACGCTAATGATGTTGCGCTGATCATCATTTTCTGTGTAACTTTTCTGTGTAACTTTGAACCTGAAACCGTTCCATCGGTTGACGAGACGAAAACATCTTTGGACATACAAAAGCGAGGTAGTCTGAGACGGGACAAGCTGCAGAATCTGGGCGGCGGGGACCAACCAAGACTGAATATTTGGGCTAAACATAACGACGAGGAAGAGGCATGTGCAACAACAGCGACAGGACTAGGAACTCAGGAATATACAAGGATTCAATGTCGAGATCAACATACAGAATGCAAGATGAATTAGCGAGACAAATAAGCCTGATGAATCAATCAATCAAGCCCACCGATCGTCCTCCTCCTTTTATTGGGCGGATAAGCCGTCTCGGTTTCCGGTGGGACCCATTCTGGACCCTCCGTCAAAGAGAAGTAGGAAATCGAAGGATCCAAAGCTTTGGCAACCTCCACCTCGTCGCCTTCCTCTTCTGTGAGAGGTGGGTACATCAACAAATAATTACTCTCGTCCTCACAAACGTTATCGTTGTCGTCTCCATCGAAAACACACGGCGTCAAAAGGTCAATCCCCAGCAAACTAGACACATTGGCAAACGTTGAAGGTAGAGCGCTACTCCTCAGTACTGGGCTATCCACCTCCGGGCTGGACAAAGGAGTACTTGTTTTCGAGTGTTCCTTCCCACAACCGTTCAGATCCACCCAGGAACTATACACATCCTCGAATGGATCCTGAAAGAGTCCACGGATGCTGAGGTCAGGTAAGGTCGTATCGCTATCCGCGAGTTGGTCATGGCCCAGCTTAGAAAGCGGCCTTAGTCGAATTTTACGGTCCGTCGCTGTTGTCCGCGAGTTGCGACTAAGCGGCGACTCGTCAGTTTGCCGGCGACGCCTCTCGCGATCTACTCGGTCCACCGTAGACATGTGGCCATTGGAAAATAAAGTTCGCGAAGAATGTTTAGATAATTTCGCCATCACTTCGGGAGGTTCGGAGTCTAGGGCCTTATGCCCTCGGAAAACCATGGGGGATGGGCTTCGTAGTGGACTATCTTGAGGTAAGCTTGCGTCAAGGACAGGTTCACATTTAGCGAATGGAGTGGTGGCACTCGGTGCCAACATGGTCAAACAAATATCTTGCGCGCTCGAATGTAAGGGATGGCTAGGGCTGGGAAAACGCCATGGCTGGTCGGAAGGCAGGCGGGGCGGGGAATGGCGAAAGGAGGGGGTGAGAAGGGGGTCGTATGGTGACTGAGGAATCATTGGGCGCGGTAGGATGGGCGATGCTGCCCAGATCAATCCTTCTAAAGAACTTTGACTCGTATCTGATGTGTCGGACCCATTCTGTAAACGCGGAGTGAGAGGAGGGCTCATCGGAGGCAACATAGATTCAGTTAGGAGACCATGTCCAGATAAACTGGTGTTAAGTGATGCGTCCGGTGTGGAGGGTGTCACGTCGTCTTCGGAATACGCTGACAAATTGGTCTGGATGCGTTGGCTGCATGTCTCATCGGAAGGAGGAAGAGAACGGAATTTGGATTTGAGCGGAATGGAAATGAGATGATCGTGATCGTGATCGTATTGAGAAGCCACATCTAACTTGATTATGCTACCATGGGATTCGGCTGCTTTCGAGGTCGCTTGTTTGTTTTCCTCTGTCATGACGTGATTGGAATAACTAGTAAAATTCGGAATAGGTATACGTACTATTTGATCCACGTCCACGGGGACGGTCATTACCGTCACGTCTATTTGACATGGCGATTTTATGTTTCTCGAACACATGTCGTCTCCACATGCTCTTCGCGTTCACACCAGCATAAGTCCTACGGCAGAAGGTGCATCTCAGCCTTGGTTCTTCACCCTCAGGCCAGCCATCGGCGCCACGGTCTCTGAGGTCCTTCTTCTTGGCGGGACACCAGCCTCTGGGAGGCTCGAGATGAGGTGGGTATGGGATAGCATTCGGATTTGTCGATTTTGCTGAAATAAAGTCATGGGGATCCAGAAACCATTCTGGATTCACAGCCATCAATGCATACGATAACCCTTCCGGGCTAAGATGCGAATCAGGGAAAGATGTGAAGGGTGGATGGATGAATATGGAGGTGACATCGTTCGGAGAGGGGTCCATAATGGGAGTAGGTATCGCTAGGGACCCCACAGAGCGAAAACTGCTGCGAGAAGATGGCAGAGACTTGGGTTGAAGTACAAGTGAACCGGTGGGAGTGTACGGCCGGGGTTTAAAAGAAGTCGCTGCCGGTGTAAAAAAAGTCAAGTCCGCAGTTGTGAGACGTCGCTTAAGGGGTCTCGAAACCACAGCGGAAGAAGACCCAGAAAAAGATAGAGAGGCTGACAGAGGGTGTCGCGCTTCTGACATGTTCTACCGCACACATAATGTGACTGGCCAATCCGCCACACAGGAAAGAAAAACTCACGTAAGAGTCAATCAAGGTTGAATGGCAAGCAAAACGACGGAAAAGCGGGAAGAAATGGCCAAGTAGAGGGGAAGGGGGAGGGGAGGAGCGTGGTAGAAGGATGAAGAGCGGACAAATGGAAAACGTGGTGTTGACAGTTATGAAAAAGAATTATTTTAAGCGGAGTTTACACGTCAACTATCAGCGCGACGCGTCGACCACGTGATTTGATATCTTAGGCAGCATTTTCTTACACTACCAACATTTTACATAGCCAATGCAATATACCTTGGCACGGTTCAATTAGCAGGCTCCAGAATAAAAACGAAGGGACGGACCCAGCAATCATCACTGAGCCACCCAATGGTGTGATTGGTCCCAACACCCTGAACCTTGTTATATAAGTCGGAATCAGTGAGCGTCTCCGCGCGTTTACAGGCAAGGAGTAAAACCTGTCACGATTCAATGCCATTGCCATGATAGTGCCTGAGAACACTAATCCTCCGATTGCAATGGCTGGACCAGCTAATTTCTGCAATGAAAGTCGCGGATGCAGCGAGATTAGGAGCAAAGCGAGGCCATTGTAGATCTGCTAGAATTTAACAGACATGCTAGAATATATAGATATAGAAAAGACACACGGCATAATGACAAGCTGTCTCCCATGCATGGAGACCATCTGCTGTCATGCCTTGCTTTTGCTTCAAGCCGTGGGTTCCAAAAGCGCCCGCTATCATGCCTGCTGCCGCTGAGATATTCCTGAAAATAAGTCGGAGAGGTAAAGACAGGCATTTATGCTGACCCATGATTGCTCCGCATCGCCACAACAGTGTTGGCCCAGGGAAAATATATCGATGGGATAGAAGAGGAGTTGTGCTCATCTCACAACCGAAATAAACACACATCAACAGTCAGATTTTCCGTTCAGTTGAAGCTTTTGAAGGCGACTCGGAAATGGTCAAAGCATCCAAAAAGACCGGAAAGGGTAGACTGGATAAATACTACAAGCTTGCAAAGTGAGATTTATACCGAACTCTCAGAACTTTTCAGTACTAACCGCCCTTCCCATGAAGAGAGCAGGGCTATCGTGCACGTTCTGCTTTCAAACTAATTCAGCTCAACAAAAAGTTCGCCTTTCTCGACAACGCTCGATGCTGTATTGACCTTTGTGCTGCCCCTGGTGGTTGGCTTCAAGTGGCCAGCAAGTACATGCCTGTAAACAGTGTCATCGTGGGCGAGTGCTTCCGTCATCGACTCCTGCAGTGACATCCTCATAGGAAGGCAGGTGTTGATTTGGTACCCATAAAACCCATTCCTCGTGTTGTCACATTTGCCTCCGACATCACCACCGTACAATGTCGCCACCTCATTCGTACCGAACTCAAAGACTGGAAAGCCGATGTCGTACTTCACGACGGCGCTCCGAATGTTGGCACCGCCTGGATCCAGGACGCTTACAGCCAGTCTGAACTTGTGCTTATGAGTCTGAAGCTCGCTGTCGAATTCCTAATCAAAGGGGGGACATTTGTGACCAAGGTTTTCCGGAGTGTCGACTATAACTCCCTTCTTTGGGTGTTTAATCAACTATTTGGAAAGGTGGAAGCAACCAAGCCACCCTCTTCGAGGTATGTCCTAAGCTCACTATAGGGATATATAGGGCTAATAGCACCCAGGAACGTGTCGGCGGAGATTTTCGTAGTTTGCAGGGATTTCCTGGCGCCAAAGTACATTGATCCGAAGTTCCTTGATCCCAAGCATGTATTCAAAGACCTTGCCGCCTCGGCTCCATTAGGTGCAGGCAAGGGATCATCAGCGAATCAAATTCAAGAGAACGTGTTTCACCCCGAAAAGAAGCGTCGCAAGCGTGACGGATACGATTACGGAGATTATATTCTATTCAAGACGATACCTGCTGGAGAATTTGTGAAGGGATCGGATCCAATATCAGTACTCGGGACCGTAAACAAAGTCAGCTTCGAAACCGAGGAAGAAAAAGAGTATGTCAACGAAAGGGACCACTCTTCATGAAGAGAGACCTAACAGCACAACAGATGGTTAGCCATGGATATCACTACTCCAGACATCAAGGCCAATTGTGAAGACTTGAAGGTGCTCGGCAAGAGTGATTTCAAAGCATTGCTCAGATGGCGTTTAGCACTTCGTGAGGAGGTCAGTCCCAACTGTATTATTAAGTGTTGCCATGTTAAATATCGTGATCTCAGCTTGGCATAAATGTGAAGACGAAAGAGACAGAAGAGCTGAACGAAATGGTGGAACTACCGGAAGACTTGGATGACGAACAACAAATATCCGAAGAAGTACTGTTTCATTCATTTGGTCTCTGGCATGCTCTGACTGTACACAACAGCTTGAACGTCTGAATGCCGAGGCAGCCGCTCGCACAAAACGCGAACGGAGACGGGCAAATGAAATCAAGGCTCGAACCATTCAACGCATGCAACTCCAAATGACAGCGCCTCTTGACATCGGCCTGGAACAATACGACGCCTCACTTGGTATTGGCCAAGACGACATGTTTGACCTGGGTGATGTGGAGAAGGGCTTGCAGAGAGCTGGGGTATCAGATTTGACGGAAAAGCACAGCAATGTGTTCGCCAGTGACGAGGATGAAACCATGAACAACGGAGCAGATGGCAGTGACGATCTCGATTCTGAAGATGTGGCAGAAAAGAGTGTCTCAGAGTTGGAAGCCGAATTGGACCAGTTGTACGACACCTACCAGGAAAGGATGCGAGAGAGGGATGCGAAATATAGAGTCAAGGACGCGAGACAGAACAATCCCGAACGGCGAGAGGAGTGGCATGGCATTCGAGAGAACGATGGAGAGGATGACAGTGATGGAGAGGGTGGATGGGAAATTGTGCAGGAGGCGAAGGAGGCTGCAGACCATTCATCATCAGAAGATAGTGATAGCAGTGATGATAGAGAAGCCTCATCCGAGCGGAAGAGGAGATGCAGCGAAGACACACCGGTGGTCTCGAAAAGATTGCGACTTCTTACGAAGCTTGAAGATCAAAAGGCAGTTACGGCAAGTCGTGTGGCGCAAGTTTGGTTCAGCCAGGACGTATTTACCGGATTCGATGGGCTGGATGATGTTGGAGATTGTCAGGGTTGGGAAGGCGATGCTGAAATGGCCGATACTGAAAATACCTCGGATCGGCAAAGCAATGTACGCACATTCTTCCAACTCTTTTACAACTTTTAATAGTGCCTTCAGATGGATGGAGATGAGAAGGATGATGTTCAGGTAATACCCCAGGAAGCCGAAGATCTCAATATGTGGGATGTCCAAAACGAAGACGAAGACGAAGTCAAGAATGCTGTGATCAAAAGTAAGTAGCTGGTTCGAGCAGCTCTTCTACCGAGTTTGAACAATCTCTTCTCAGAATACGGTTTAGTCACCCCGGAAGCTGTTACACTTGCCCTACAATTGATTAACCGCGAGAAAACTAAAACACAGCTCATCAATGGTGGTTTCAATCGGTATTCACTCAACTCCAGAGAAGGTTTGCCGATGTGGTTCTTGGACGACGAGTCTAAACATTATAAACCAAACTTACCGATCACCAAAGAGGCTGTCGCAGCTCTCCGAGCCAAGCAACGAGCGTTGGATGCGCGACCAATCAAGAAAGTTGCAGAGGCGAAGGCACGCAAAAAATTCAAGGCCCACCAACGATTAGAAAAGGCCACGAAGAAAGCAGACAGGGTTAACGCCACATCCGATATTTCGGAGCGGGAAAAAGCACAGCAGATTGAAAAACTACTGCATAGGGGTGTGTCAAAAGCAAAGGGGAAGAAAGATGTGAAGGTTGTGGTGGCCAAAGGTCCTCACAAGGGCCTGAGAGGAAGACCCAAGGGTGTAAAGGGCCGCTATGTCATGGTTGACTCCAGGATGAAGAAAGAGGTTCATTCCACTTTCTTGATGTGTAAGAGAAAAGCTAATTCCTCGGCGTTGGTCAGGTTCGAGCGAAGAAACGGAAGGAACGGGCCAACAAAAAACGGAAGCGCGCTTAGTCTAATTCCTCGCCTAACCCACCTATGCACCCTTTCTCGTCAATATATCCCACTCCTCAGTATCGTCACCAACTGATTGCCGCGAAATTGTTGAAGTCATGTGGTCGCAGCTACGGAGAAAAGCTAACCATCTGTCTTCGGATTCATGCTCACGACATGTTACCTAAATAGAATGCGTTCAGTCTAGTGGCTCCTCAGCAAAACATAGCAACTCATACTTGACATAAAGTCGATTTGTGATTGCTTTCCAAGTCTATGAGACTTTCGATGACGGTCTCGGTTGGCGAGCAGGAAACGGTTTCAGAACCCGTGGTGGCGCCACAGTTAGCCGTTGAGATGGTTTCAATGCTCTGCCGAACATTTGTATTGGCGTGGAGAAAATAGGTGTCACCGTGGAGTGTGATTGTCAAGGGGGGGTCAGGTTGCGTAGCCTCTGCGTTGCCGTTTTCGAAACTGCAGAGAAATGGGTGGATCACCAAAGGAAGTCTTGGAGGGAAAAGATTGACCCACTATAGTTGCAAATCGGCCATGTAGCATCGCAAATCCGTAGGCTCTTGACCAGAGGAACATTCCGCTGAGCTTAATACAGAAAATTGAATATCCAACTGCCTACGCGCAGAAAAGATGAAGCACATCAAAACAGGACACATCGTTGATCCCTTGGGCTCACCGATCAGGTATCATAAGGTTCAGGGTGGTTTCTAATCCTGACCAATATTGAGGCCTCAACTTGGCTATATTCATACCTGAGTTGGCCACAGCCTTCTGGGAAAAGTCTGACAAAGAACGGCTTTCACCAGGGTCGGCGACGGCGGATAGGCAGTCTATCCCCGCAAGTTCCTCTGAAATTCCATAGGTCGTTGATGACTCCACAGTTCGGTCGAAAAACGGTCTCGAATGCGGAAGAACGATCTCGTATTTGATGAACTTCCTCGCCCCCATGTCATACATGGATTGCATAAAGTGACCGGCTGGTTTTGGACGAGGAGATCTCGGAAGAGCATAATAAACAAGTCGACGCATGAAACTTGGCTGAGTCGGCGCAGAATTGAGGAGTGCCAAAGGTAAACTATAAAGTAGCTTGAAATAGGATAAAATTGTTACGACGGTAATTCCTACCTCGGCAGAAAGGTTGACGTGGAAGGACTATCTTGAAGCCATTTCAGAATCTTTGACAAAGGTAGGTGTCCCTTGATCGGGGAAACAATGGATGCCCGCTGCGCGGGTGTGAGCGAGGTTAAGAGGATGTGACCGAAACTAGGAAGCTTTCAGGTACAATGCTTCCAATCGCACTGCTGGCTTACGATGCTGTGATAACAGTAGTTGGGTTGGAAACTGAGTCAGGTAAGTTTGTAAAAAGGTGCTCTTTCAGTTCGCGAGGTTGTCTGCCATGAGGACATCAAATATCGAGTGCCAAGATAATTTGCGAGAACATACAGAGCCAAAGTCACAAAACGTCCCTTGCCTTCCGCTAGACCTCCGGTCTTCTGAATATCTGCGTTGGAGTATACCCCAAGCCACTCGCCCACTCGCCGGATTCTAAATGAGCCGCCGGTGTTCATACTCCAGGGTAACGAGCTAGCAGGCAGGAAGGGAAATACAGAGTAG
Source organism: Hygrocybe punicea (assembly GCA_963556145.1). Taxonomy (NCBI): domain Eukaryota; kingdom Fungi; phylum Basidiomycota; class Agaricomycetes; order Agaricales; family Hygrophoraceae; genus Hygrocybe; species Hygrocybe punicea. The sequence continues at coordinate 4,190,584 of OY744463.1, forward strand.
CTATCTGGAAAGAGGACCCTCGACACCGGAGTGGAAATGGGTAGACAAGGAGGCACATATAATGACAGAGGAGTCCGCGGGAGCCCATGCACCTAGATGGACCATTGAACGATCCTACGGTCAGGCAGACAAAATCTTGGGTTGACTAACCTCACAGGCGGCACGAGTAGCAAGTCTTTTTGCGGCAACAAGATTGCGAGGGTCTTTGACACAAAGTCGTACCTGGAAAGAAAGGTAAGTGATGGTGCAAGGAGGTACTTGTTCCATACCATCCCATTGCGCTCTAGGTTTTCTATAAATGCACCTGATATTCGAGATATTCGCTGTACCAAATCTTGTCTAATGGGAATTCCTGTAGGTAGTTCGAAAGTGTCTTCAAGAATGGCCTTCATCAAGGGAATCAGTCGAACATCAGGTGGTATCGATGAGTACCACAAGAAGTACACACTCCTCGTAATCCCGTTAGATACTGAGCGAATCGCTTCAGAGAACCTCGCAATCCCTCAACTCTCAGAGCAAGAGGTTCGGATGTTAATGAGATGTGAACTTTGTATCGCATGGATATTTGGAGAAGGTCAGCACCATCTTGAAGAACACATTCAAGGACAATCTTGGCAAACAACACGAGGACAACGAACCTTTCCCTAGTATCAGGAATAGTTCGCTGGGACTGACGTCAAAGGCTATGAAAAGTCAGTAATCGCATCCTACCTCCCGACGGGACTTGCACATACATTTGGTAGACACCTCGGTTGTATCTCTCTTCTGTCTCTCGATATCCTTTAAAGAAGGCCATTTCCATTGCATCTCAATGATGTTCTCGGCATACTGCAACTTTCGCATAGAACGCGTCTTTGGTAGACCGTAGAGGTCCGTAAAACGACGTAACTGGATTTTGCTGAATGATCGACAAAGTGTATCGGCGAGAGCATTGTAGTCCTGTACGTATTGTGGCGAGCCGGGATGGCTGTGTTCATGAGGCCTGCAACGTTCAATATCGGCGAGAGTAGGCTCAAGGCCAGCAGCTCGGAGAGAGGCCAAATACAAGTCTACGTTGTTGGGCTCGAGAGGATTTCTCGATACGTCGTACGCTTCATTATGTTGTCCAGTTCTCCTTCGTGTCAGCAAATTAACACCGTCGTGGTGAGGTATAATCTTATCATTTGAATATTTTACTGGCTTTGGGGTCGTGGTTGGCGCAGAACTTGGACCAACTACGGGGAGTTCTTCAGACTGTGAGATAGGTACATTGAATAGAACAGCCTGTGTTGCGTAAAGGCGGCGACGGCTGAAGTGAAGACATGCTAGGGGACGATTCAGGTGAACCGACATTAGACGATCCAGAACGTTGGACTTTTTGATTTTTGAACTTTGAAATAAATTAGATAAGCTTATACCATCCTTGCCCCCCACCTCTTTCTTATCAGACCTGATCCCACTACCGTTGAGTGAACCATCTACAGCATGTGGCTCGGAATCCGGCAGATGATGAAGTTCAAATTGGCGGTGAAGATCTGTCTCGCAGGACCAGTACTGTAGGTACTGTCACGGTATGGTGGCAACAGTCACGCTCTGTAAAAACGGAAAGTCACGATTAGTCACGAGAAGTCAAAATAAGTCAACATAAGTCAGGCCCAAGTCAGAACAGGTCGTGAAAGACGGCTGAATAGTCAAAAACTTGTCAGACCGATGCACAACTGTGCACAACCGGTGCACAACCGGTGCACAACTGTACACAAAATGGCAACTCCCGGCATCAAGATCTCAAGATCTCAAGGTATCAGTGCATCAAATTTGGCCTTGCACTGTTTTCAACGCTAAGTCTTTGTCCCTTCCGGTTTGGTTGCATCAGGTTCCACCTTGCTTAACCCTCCTTCCATAGCATCATCCTCTGCCGACTGCCCTTCTGGCCCTCCCGTGTTGAATGCTGAGTCCCTGGGTGTGAGCCATCCAACCACTGATGGACTGGCATTGATCCTGACTCTTGTTGTTGTACCCCCCACCCTGCAGCCTAACTCTGACCAGGAATTGGCCCTCCACCCACCCTTGCACAACTTCCCACGCGAGGACACTATGGGACTTCAAATAGCGAGTACTAATTAAATTACTAGACCTTATTGCAGCAGTTCTTCGTGCACCCAATGAACACCAGCCCACGAAGGATGATATTACTCAGATTGTTCAAGAGGTTAGTTCAGCTTTATGAGCTACTAGCCACCACTGACTCGGTCCTTCAGCGCAAAGCCATCTGCCCACAGGAATGCACTGAGTTGAGCTGGTGGGGGTAGTGTTGCCACGGCTCGGTCCGGAACCGTTAGCCGTTGGAGCCGGACCGATAATTAGCCGAGCTGAGCCGTTCACTCGGCTCACGGTTAAACCTTGGCTTAGCCACGGCTAGCCGTTATTAGCCGTTACCAAATATCCAAATTAGGAAATTTAGGTTATCAGCCTGTTTGCTGGCTTCAACTTCACTTGGATAACCCCTCTGCTGCCTCCCACACCTTACAAACATGTACAGCCGCATTTTCAGGTGTTTTTGCGTATCTCCACATAGCCTACCTACGTACATGTATATGAAAAAAATGAAATATACCTACCTGTGAAAGGGCAGGTGTGAATACTGCGCACACGTCAATTGACGCAGCCATATATTCGCAAGGTGGGCTGGGCAGCAGGGAGAGGGGCGGACTCGTCCTCATTTCCTTTCCCATTGCTCCTGCCCTGTCCATTGGCCTCATCAGCTGTTGCCGTTGTTATGGTCCTTGTGTTCACCTCGCGAATGCCGTGCGCACGTCAATTGACATGGCCGTACCCATTCGTGAGGTGGTGGTTGGCTCGGGGAGGCAGTGGGGCAGGGCTACGGGGAGAGGGGTGGTACTTCTCGTCTTCGTTTGCCATTCTTTTCGTGGACTATGAAAGGCCAGTGTTTCATGTCACGCTTGATCTCTTTGTCATCCATTTTGCGTCCAATGAGTCGCTTGGCGTCGAAGACAGTGCTTTTGGGATTGGAGTGGAACACATTTTAGGCGCTGTCCCCGATGCTGCACGTATTCGGGGTCAGTATGAAAACGGATTTGCGGAATCTGAAATGGACTTACAGCCGTTCGTCGTCGCTGAAGCTGACCCAAGATGGAGTTATCCGATGGCCTTGGTCGTTGGCGATAATTTCCACACGGCCACCTCGTTGGGCACTGCGGAATTGGGTCATGGAAGAATCGATCAAGCTAAAGATAAGTGCTTACCCGACAGCAAAAGACAGGCAAATAAGAGAAGAATCTATGTTGTGCCTAAATCTAGAGGAAGTAATCAGAGAATGTCTATCCCATGTACAGAACACATCACCAATTCCAATAACTGTACCATACTCTGACAAGGCAGTTGTCTGCTCTTCAACATGGGCTTTCGCAGGACACAAACAGAGGAGGGCAATGAATCCGATTAGAGCAAAGGAGAGAGAAGCCGCCATGCACCGGGGCTGGATGCGCGGACGTTGAGGGAGGCGAGACATGGTAATAAATTTTGCAGAGCGATGGTCGTTGTCGCAGTTGTTGGTAGACATGTCTAGCCTCGAGAGCACATTGGATCCAGGTGAAAACGCCTGCTCATCAACATCCGCCGGCATACGTTCCGGCGAACACAGCAGCCGTAGCGGCAAAGCTGATGGTTGGTGGTGGTGGCGGTGGTGCCTGAACTTGCGAGCCCGAGTTCGAGGTCCCGGTTGCAGGGTGTTGGGATGCGGCCGTGTTACCGCCGTGCGTAGCTAGACAGACCTTCGTTAGTAAAATGAAAGAAAAAAAAACTTACCAATGTGTCTGGGATTGGCACGCATCGCTTGTTGTCGCTGTTGGCACTGCTGTTGCGTCGTTGGCACTGCTGCTGTTTGCTGTCATCGTGGTCATTGGTCGTTGCTGCTGCTGTCCGGGCTGCTTTTGCCTCGAGATCATTGGTGCTGTAATTAGAAATAAGTTGGTAGTAAAAATAAAATAAAAAATTCAAGAAAAGACATAACGGGGATGCTGCTTCTGTTGCCGCTTCATTCCTCGCCCCTCTGCTGGTCGCCGTTGGGGTGCTGTGGCCTTTGTTTTGGGTCGGCCTGCGTTGTTGCGAGCTGGTGTGGTGTGGCTGTTGGCGTCAGGCATAGTGGTGTGACTGGTGTTCCGCATGTCTGTGTGGTGGTGAGATTTGACCTTGGTGCTATAAATTTCCTTTTTTGGATGGTGTAAAGGCGAGGTCGGGGTGGCTGCGGAATAATAATCCTAGGCCTGTGGGGTCAGCGTAGAAGTGACTAGGAATAGTCTAACAAGCTTCAGTAAGATAATAGGATATAAAAGGTAAGAAGCTGCCGAGTAAACTACTGAAATCTATCGAGACCGATCGAAGCCGACGAAGCCGACGATGTCGGGTACGGCGGGTCGGGTGTCGGGTGATGAGAAACGTAGAGATTAAGATGGTAGAAGGACGGGGAGAGCGTTGAGGAAACCGACGAGTAGTATGTGCAATGGATTTTACTGAGAGGCTAATTCTCAGAGAGAGGAAACGGGGGAACTGGTTTCTTATTTTGAGACGGCGCTTGGGCACCGTTTTTATACTACAAAGTTCTGTACCTAGATTCGGACGAGAGTCCTTGGCCGATGAGAGGAAACAAAGGAGAATAAAAATGGGGAAGTAGGAAGAGCGTTGCGAGGCGACGATGACAGGGAAAATGGGTGGAAGATATAAAAACCGTAAAAGATGCAATATACTTTACTATATCCCCATAAGGGAGACGCTAGGCGTGAATAAGGCAAGTCTGATGTCGGGATCCCAGTCCGATGAGATCTATCTTTGATATTTGAAGTTCCGCGAGTTTAGGAGATAGACCGACCAGGTACGTGAGCGGCCATGCTAGTCGGTATGCATCGGGTTGCGTCGGGTTGCGTCGGGTTCGAACATAGATTGCTAGAGACGTCGGGTTCGAGCGGATTCGCTAGATATCGATGTTACGGCCTCAGAGGGTCGAGGACCCTCTACATCTCCTTGGGTCTTCTAATAGAGACCATCCGTGGTCGAGAATATGGTGTCTCCGAATGCGGGTCGCGAATGTGGCCAATCACGTGAGCGGCCAAACAACGGCAAAGTAAAAAAAATAAAAAAACTCTCGTTGTTGATCCGACCTTTCCTCTACACCATCACACGTTCACAATGTCCCAAGTCTACGACAACTTCCTCGCCTTCGTCGAAAGCATCGAACCCGATGTCCGGGCGGACTACGAAGAGGCCGTCAACACGGTCACCGTGTTTCATAGCGACGACCTCGTAACGATGGTGGACGGCAACGAGGGGATGGCCCAACAATGGTTAAGCGGCCGCAAGAAAGCGCTGGTGAGTTTCCTTATTGACTACGCGTGTCCTAAGATAGCTCATGTCGTCCTGCCAGCGTGCTTATAATGGAATCGTCGCGGAACTCCGAGCTGGTGGTACGAGGCCAGTAACGCCACCGTTATGGGCCGACCGCCAATCGTACGCCAACGATGTCGAAGAGTGGCTGAAAGAAGCGGCGGACCGAGAGAGGCAGGAAAAGGAAGAAGCCAGACAGCGGGCGGATGAAGAAGCGGCTACGCGGGAAGAGGAGGCCAGACGGATGGCAGAGGCAAATGCACGAGCGGAGGCGGAGAAAAGGCGAAAGGCGGCAGAGGAAAGGCGAGAGCGGCTTAGAATAGAACAACACGAGCAGCACTGGAATCAAGAAGCGGACCGGGTTGAAAGGGATGGAGCCGTGTATCGGCGGCGGCTCAGCGAAGAACGGCGAGCTGAAGCAAACGCATCGGTCACGGGTGAACCAAGGACTGAGTCGATTCCGGAGGGCGAAGCCACAGTTGAGCCAGAGGAAGGCCCCGTCGACCCGGCACCAGAGACACCGGCCGATGTAGAAGACGTAGATACGCCGGGCGTAGAGACCGGAGACTTGGCTGGTACGACGGTGAGTTCTTGTGTCGGTTCATTTGTTCTTTAGTCACTGATCCTGGTAACAGTTCACCGGGCCGTTTCCCCTACAACCCTGCACCAACTGCGTCAAGGCGCAAGAGGCGTGTCGAGGCATCACGGGCTACGTGTGCGAACGATGCCGGAGGCTGAAGAAAAGATGTACTAATGCTACACACCGGACGGGCGGGGGTCGGCGCAAGGTGGATACCGGAAAGGGCAAAGAGGTCGCGGTCGGCACGAGGAAGCCGTTGTCGTTCACGACAAAGCCCATCCGCAGTAGGCCTGCCCGGGCCTCAACGAGCAAACCGCGGGTCGAGGACGTGGAGTCGGTCGAGGACGATGACGAAGATGAGGAGGAGTCGGAGGAAGAGCGGCCGACGAAAAGGCTTAGGACGGCCTCGGCAGCAAACCCGTTCGTTTTGACAATGGAGAATTACGAGCAAGTGTCGGCGCGGCTAGCGGTCCTTACGGAGGAGCTGGGAGCCCTGGGCACCAACGTCAACCGTCACCTCGTCCACTTTGGCCAAGAGTTCCAGCGGCTTCACGTCGATCTCGAACGGTCGACCTCAAGGTTGGCGATGTTGAAGCGGGATTACGAGACCGGCCGCCTGTAAAATATAAAAAAAATAACGAGCCCATTGTATATATATATAAAATATATCGTGTACATAAAAGACGTGTCAGCTTGTTCACCCAGCTAAGGAAAGCCGATCGGCTCCCGAAGACATAGGACTATTCGCATCATTCGTCATATCGTTAGAAAACTAAGAGGAACTAAATAAAATGGGGGTATAATGTGGACAGAATATAAATGAAATGCTTAATCGTCGTCGGGTGAGGAGTCTATAGAGGGTGGGTACGTCGGATCATCAAGATCGTTTGAATCGGTATCGTTGGCATCGGGGTATTGTAAGAAGTCGTCCAGCGGTATCGATATTTTTGAGCGGGCGTGGTAGGGTACGACTCGGAAAGCGGCAAATCGAGATTTAGAAACCGCACCGTCGAGTTCGGCGAGTATGTAGGATCCGCCTTCTGTTTTCCTGACGACAACCATGGGTCCAAAGTACCGCGGTTTTGCTTTACGATCGAGAGACATTTCGATACGTGAATTTCGGACGAGAACGAGGTTACCGGGTTCAAAGTCGAAAACTTTGATCGTGTTGGCGTATTTCTGCTCGAATTGCTGGGCGGACGCGAGCCGAGATTTGGTAAGCTTTTCTTTGACCTGATCGAGGTCGGCTTCTCGTTTACGAAGTTGTCGGGCGCGGATGACTATGAGGTCGGTCATAGACATCGTATCTTGCGTCGGAACCATGTACGTAGCTTCGGCAAAATTGAATGGAAAAAGCGGTTCTACTCCGTGTGCGATGTAGTAGGACGAGTATCCGAGGCTTTTGTGTGTCGTGACCCGTTCGGCCCAAAATACGGAGTGGGTTACGGTGTGCCATTTCTTTTCATCTCCGTCACAACTTTTCATAATGGCCTCCCGGACATCTAGGTGGCGACGCTCAACGGGTCCGTTCGCTTGTGAGTTATAGGGCGAAATGCGGATGTGGCGGATACCGTAGTGGGAGGCGAGATAGTCGAGTGCCTCTACGAACGGCTTGCTGTTGTCGGTAACGATTTCTTCGAGAGCGCCGCAACGGCATAAGATGTCTTCGAACAGGAATGTGCCGATGGTCGAGCCGGTCTCGCGGCGTAACATGCGGAACTCAGGGTAAGCGGACAGGGAGCAACGGGCTTGGACAATGTATCGATAGCCGCCGGATCGTGGCATAAACATTGTGTCGACATACGCTTTACGAAATAGCGAGGCCGGTGTAGCGACGGTGGGCGGAATGTGATGATAACGCATTTGCCGTACTTGGCACTGATGGCAAGACTGGACGTACCACTTAACGTCGTGGTCGAGGTGCGGCCACCAGAAACGGTCGAGTAGCCGAGTGCGGACGGAGAATATACCTTTGTGGCCGAGAGAGTCGTGAGCGTCTTTGAGTAACTGAAGCCGGCGGTCGGGCGGTATGACGAGTTTGTGTTTTCCGTGACGGTCTTTGCGCCAAAGCTTGTTATCGGTGACGAAGAATTCAAGGGCGTATCGTAAGAACAGACGGTATTCTTCGTCCGTGAAGTTCACGGGTCGGGTTAGATCTCGTAACCAAGTCTCGACGAGGGCAAGACGAACGTCGGCCGCGCGGGCTTTATCGGATCGCGGTATGTCAGAAACGGCTTCCTGATTTGTGTAGACGAGGACGGCCGGTAATTCTTGGAGTCGGTCGGCTGTGGCACGGCAGTGGCCGCATACGGCAATCGGCTTAGACGGTATGGGGACGGGTCGGTAGTTGACGACTTCCATAAAGAAACCGTAGGAGTGGTCGAGCCAATCGTCGGAGTCGTTGATCTCCTCGGGGTCTTCTGCAGCGCGGGGACATCGGGAGAGTCCGTCGGGTGCACCGTGTGCGGAAGCGGGTACGTGAACGAGTCTAAAGTCAAATAAGAGCACGCCGGCTATCCATCGGTTGATCGTTGCATTGGGCTGAATGTCGGGGTTGTTGAGCATTCCTTTTATGTACTTCGCATCGACTTCAACGGTGAGGTTGCGGACGCTGATAATGAAAATCCGATAGGCGCGGAGGGCCCTGAAGAGACCGTAAAGCTCGAGCTTGGACTGAGAGTATCGGGCTTCGCGTTCGTTCCACGATATTGAACCAAAACGATTCGGATAGCGCTTTCCGTCGGCGCGGATTTGCATAAGAACGAAGCCGACTCCAAGAACGGATGAATCGACGGCGAGAATCACTTCCCATTCACGCGTGTAGTCGATAGCACGCAGCGCTGGCAATGAAATGACGGCGTTGTAGAGGGTCCTCGACCCTCTGAGGCCGTAACATCGATATCTAGCGAATCCGCTCGAACCCGACGTCTCTAGCAATCTACGCTCGAACCCAACGTAACCCGACGCAACCCGATGCATACCGACTAGCACGGCCGCTCACGTACCTGGTCGGTCTATCTCCTAAACTCACGGAACTTCAAATATCAAAGATAGATCTCATCGGACTGGGATCCCGACATCGGACTTGCCTTATTCACGCCTAGCGTCTCCCTTATGGGGATATAGTAAAGTATATTGCATCTTTTACGGTTTTTATATCTTCCACCCATTTTCCCTGTCATCGTCGCCTCGCAACACTCTTCCTACTTCCCCATTTTTATTCTCCTTTGTTTCCTCTCATCGGCCGAGGACTCTCGTCCGAATCTAGGTACAGAAATTTGTAGTATAAAAACAGTGCCCAAGCGCCGTCTCAAAATAAGAAACCAGTTCCCCCGTTTCCTCTCTCTGAGAATTAGCCTCTCAGTAAAATCCATTGCACATACTACTCGTCGGTTTCCTCGACGCTCTCCCCATCCTTCTACCGTCTTAATCTCTACGTTTCTCGTCACCCGACACCCGACCCGCCGTACCCGACATCGTCGGCTTCGTCGGCTTCGACTGGTCTCGATAGATTTCAGTAGTTTACTCGGCGGCTTCTTACCTTTTATATCCTATCATTTTACTGAAGCTTGTTAGACTATTCCTAGTCACTTCTACGCTGACCCCCACAGGCTTAGGATTATTATTCCGCAGCCACCCCGACCTCGCCTTTACAGCGTTTTTGAGGCAGTCGACGGCGGTCTCTTCTTCTTCACCAAATTCGAAGGGTATACCTTTGTGGGTAAGACAGACGAGGGGTCGGGAGTGGAGCGAGAAGTCCTTGATAAAAATATGCAAGACGCCGCAGATACCGAGAAAGGCGCGAACTTCGGTGAGGTTGGTCGGCAGTGGCCAATCACGAATCTTCTGTACTTTGGAGTCGTCGGCTACTCTTCCTTCGTATGTGCATCGGTGGCCGACAACGATGACTGAGGGTCGACACAACTCGAGTTTTTTGCCGTTGAAGGTACCGCCGACATAGCAGAAACGCTGGATGACGCGGTTGACACCTTGGAAGTGCTCCCAAATGAAACGTCGGATTGCCGGGTTCTCGGGTATAGTCTCGTAGGTACCGTCGGGTTGCTCGTAGCGGGTTGGAGGCCCTTTGACAGGAATATCGTCCATATACGGAACGGCAAGATGAGGGATTTCGTCACGGAGGATGTACGTGGAGTCACTGTGTAGGATCTGCGGGGAATTTGTGTATCCCATAGCAATCCGCGTAAGTCGAAGCGTTCCGAGTGGAGACTGAAAGGTCATATAGTCCCGAGACGAGGGGTGGAAGAGGCGTTGGTCGAAAGAGACGAAGAGGTCGAAGGAAGCATAGCAAGAGTGGCCGCCAAAGGCCTCGGCCAAGTGCTCGGTCATGGGCGGTACGGCGGGATCGCGGATAGTGACGGCATTAAGCGGCTGTAGATCGTGGACGATTTGAAGAGACTTCCCATCCTTTTTCAAAACGCAGAACCAGCGGGAGCGGTATGACGAATTCGAGGGTTCATAGGTACCGGCGTTAATTTTGTCTTTGATGATGCCGATGACTTTGTTAAGGATGCCGGGTGGGATTGGGATATTGCGATGGACCCACGGGTCGTGCGGTACGGTGGGAATGTGGATCGGCGGGAAGTAGTCCGTATTGAACTGGCCTTTCTCGGATTCGTTCCAGGCGAAGGCGGCTTCTTGCGTTTTGATGATATGGTGGCCGAGTTTTTCTTCCTCAGGCCAAAGGAATCCATCCGGGTTCATCGGCATCGCGTCGTGTCGTTCCTGGGTATAGCGGGTGCCGGGTGTAAAGTCGGGCGGGTGAGTCGGGAGCGTGGGTAAATCGGCTAGCGGGTCGCCGGTGATCTCGCGTATGATACGGTATTCGTCGGGGAGAGTGGTAGAAATTGGGCGGATACGATCGGCTACCTTCTTATACTTTTTCTTGGTAACGGCTCCTTTTAGGTCCCTGGTAGGGGGGGTGGTATACGAGATATAAGTAGCGTGTTCAGTAGAGGCCTTGTTACAAATATTCGAAGAAGAAATATGTGACGCAGGAGCGGAGACGGAACAAGACGAAGGAAGGGTATCGGTAGTACGTAGCTGATTTTGTACATCGGTCAACAATGAAATGTACTGGGCGGCAGTCTGAGGCTGAGACGAAGAGAAATCTAAATCGATAGAAAAACATAAGTCCTCTTCTAGGGGAAACGGCAAAAGGGAAGCATAGTTCATGGTATAGGTGTGGTCGCTTTCGAGTGGCGGCTTCTCATCTCCCGGTGCGTCCTTCCCAAGAGGTATCTCCGGGTCCTCGACTTCTAAAAATCCGGTTTTCCGGTGTCGGACCGCTCTCGTCGGTTCTTTTGGTTGTGCTCGATGGTGGGCAAGGTGACGACGGCGCCGGTGTTTGGATCCGTGATCGTGACTTGTGGTTCTCCGTTTTTATAATCCTTCGTAAGGGCTTTGGAAAGCGTGAAGAACGGGCGGCCGATGAGGATCTCGTAGGGGGCATCGTCGACGACTTGGACTTGGAGGAAAAGATCGACGTTGCCAAAAGTGAATTTTAGGTTGGCGATCCGGCCGAGGGTGTCGTTGTCGCTTTTATTTGCCGACTGCATCCGCATCTTCATATTTTGGAGGCCGTAACCGAGTTTCTCCCAAATATCGCGTCGCATGCCGATGATCATGGAACCGTTGTCGAGGACGCACTCGAATACGAATTTTCCATTGATGAGCGGGTAGACCGCACGGAGAGGGACTGAGTCGTGGCCAACGACGAGCGGGACGTTTTCCTGACAGTGTTGACAGGCGCGAGTGGGGATTTCGGGTGCGTGAAAATGGAAAACCTCGACGTTGTTACTCTCGGCGGTGACCTTTTTCGACGTAGTGAGGTCCTTCATGTGACGGCGGGCGTCGGACAACATGGCCAAAAGTTCTCGTTGCGAAATGCAGACTTGAGAATCGAGTGTGCGGTCGATGACGGATTTGGCGATACCGGGATCTTCGATGGGGGCTTGGTAGCGGTACTGGGGGTGCGATGCGGGAAGGTTCTGGGGAGTGCACGGCACGAAGGCGGTCGGCTCGGTCGGCCGCGTGTTCGAAGGTGGAACAATGGCGATCGGGTGCTCGTTGACAGGTCTGGTAGACGTTTTCTCGGCGGGTTTCACAGCGGGGACGGACGTGGAAGTGGCGGGCGGATTGGGATACGTCTTTCTAGACTTGCCTTTCGCTTTAGAGGGGATCTCTACGCCGTCAAATCTAACCCATTTACGAAGCCGCTGCACTTCGGCTTCCAGAACCTTGATTTGTTCGTTGTCATTGTCGATGTCGGACGTCGTGGACTGAAAGATGTCGGCGTACTCGGTGGTGACCTCTGGTTCGTAGGTGGGTACTTCGACGGCGGAGACGAAGTTAGCTTTGACATGAGGTGGCGGGTCACGTTGGAACGGTTCTGTGGGGTTGCGGGCAGGGGGAGCGCGGTTGCCAGGGTTCTGTGCGTGCCACGCGTCGAAGCGTTCCCTCATATTTTTGCTGACGATAGCCTTTGGAAGATACATTCCGTTAGGCAACACGATGCGGCCATGCTCGTTCTTGCGGCATATTCCGTCTCAAGTGTACTGCTCGCAGATGGGACAATCGCGTATACGATGGAACAGGTCGTCGCAAAAGAGGCAGTTGAAGTTGGTGAAACCCTGTCCCGTGGTGGTCGGCTCAGCCCTATTTGCACACGGCTTTGGGGGGTTGTTGCGTTTGGTGAGGGCTTGCGTGAGGATGGCGAGTTGTTGCGAAACGAGACGAAATAGGTCGGATACGTTAGGTTCGACCGGTTCCGCTTTAGGAATGACCGGGTCATAGCGAGCGGGTGGCGGGTAGCGGGTGGCAGGTTCTATTGGAGTCGAGTACCGGATGGCAGCAGGCGACGTTGATGATAGACGAGAGACGGTGGACGGTTCGGCTGCGGTTCCGGCCAGTAGGAAGTGGGCGCAATTGTGGAAGTCCTGGAAGTCGTAAGGGTCGCTATGGAAATGGTTCGGCTTTTGGTACTGCAGACGGGTTTTGATGTCCTTTTTAAGCTCGACATGGAAGCCGTTCTCGTACGCGATGTTGCATTCTCGAGGAGAGATCCAACCCTTGTCTAGAAGAAACCCTGAGATCCGGATGAACTCGCGGTAATATTCACCAAGTTCAGCGTGGGTACGGATACCGTAAGCGGTTTGGGTGTGCGTAAGATGGTCGAGATCCGCCGTAGTGTACCGGTGATCGTCTTCCGTGCCCGGGTATAGCACGAGTACGCTCCTTTTGAATGCGGCATAATCGATGCCGGTCGCGCTAGGTAAACTTGCCCAAAGCTCGTAGTCGCTAAGCGACGCGTAGCGCAGACTATGCTTGATGCGTCCTGCGTCGTCGAGAGCAGCATCGGCAGCAAGTATCTCTACTTCTTCGAAGAAGCGGTTTAAATTGAGTGGGTTCCCGTCGAAGGTCGGGGCCGTGGAGTGACCGCGAGCGGGCATTTGTCGTGGAGTAACATGGGGAGCGGTAACGTGGGGAGCAGTCGAAGATCCAGAGGTCGAAGTCATTGTGGGTGGAAGAAGCTGAGATGTCGATAAAGCGGTTGTCGGGTGTACGATGAGCGGGTCGGGTAACGTGGGCGATGACGGCGTGGACGAAGACGAAGACGGGGACGATGACGATGACGGAGTTTTCGATGTCGAGAGTGAAGACGTGGACGGGGGTTCTAACGAGGTCGAAGTCGGGGATGTAGGCGATGCGGGTGTCGAACTGAGATCGGATGAGTTGGGTGTAATGGTAATTATTGGTATATCGACCGATTCAAGACTGTCGGATGAAAGATATAGGGGGGTGTTTGACCCTGAGACGAGCGGGAGATTGTTATGTCGAGCAAGGTGGTCGGGTACTAGCTGGAAGAAGTCATCGTCGATTGTCGGGTCGAAGGTGGCTAAAGAGAGTTCTTGTTGAAGAGTTCTTCGAGGAAGATCTCGAAGATGACGGTCAGAGGGAGGGATACGGGAAGAGGAAGCTATGGTGGTGCTAGACTATTCCTCGCGGTGGGCTCCAGATGTAAAGGCGAGGTCGGGGTGGCTGCGGAATAATAATCCTAGGCCTGTGGGGTCAGCGTAGAAGTGACTAGGAATAGTCTAACAAGCTTCAGTAAGATAATAGGATATAAAAGGTAAGAAGCCGCCGAGTAAACTACTGAAATCTATCGAGACCGATCGAAGCCGACGAAGCCGACGATGTCGGGTACGGCGGGTCGGGTGTCGGGTGACGAGAAACGTAGAGATTAAGACGGTTATCAAATGCCATGTATTTTACTGGCAAAAGTGTCCAAGAAGAACAGAAATAAGGTGACTAGTTGAAGAAATCTGCTTTGAAATCATCGCGAATAACTGTGAACCCAGGAGGAACAGGGAACATGTCCTGCCTGGCCTCGTCCCAGTACCATGTCATGCGATCTGTTGCATTAGATTCCCCATGTTCCATCGGTGGGCCATGAAATGTGCTAAATCCAGGTCCAGCATCACCTTCCGGCAGATACCTAATCTCAAAGCGAACCTTTATGCTCTCCTTCCTTCCAGTTGCCTCTGCTACAGGTCTGTGCTGGCGCTTGGCCTCTGGACCATTCCACCATGATTCACTTCCTCGTTTGAGTCGAATAGCATCACCCTGAGATTCCCAGTGCAGTCAGATCAGTGAGATCAAGTACATGCAGTATATCAGGTCCAAATCCCTCGCATTGCATTTGAGTCTCATAATACCGAGCTCCGGTGACGCCAAGATTGGTCTCTGCATGGAGAAGGAAGCGACTGAGTTTGGAAGGGGTAAGAATAGGTGGAGTCAATGTTGAGTCTGGTGATGGTGTGACTTCTCTTGCTCGTACTGGCTGCTCAGCTCCTCTGACTAGCCCTGTAATATCGGACATAATGGAGGCAATGTGGGCAATGTCATTGTTTGGAGTAGTTGGCACCAGTGTAGAACCAGAAGAGCGAGAGTGAAGAGAAGCTCGGCAGAGAGCTGGATCAAATGCTTGTGAATGGGGTGGCTCATTTACCGTTGCTTGGCATTCATGCTGGAACATGGCCCTTAGATAATGTAAAGAATGGGATATAGGGCACTTACGATAGCCCGAATCCATTCCTTCATCATGATTGGAGTAAGGATTAGATGAGATCCATCACTATTGAGATATGAGAAGCCTTCGTCATCTTGATTCTTCCACTTCTTCTGAAGCTTGGTGCGAATGTGCGCCACTTGTAGATCAAGTGGAGTAAGTCCAGCCATATTGTAGGCATCCTACAAATGTTGTGAAGAACAAAGTTGTGAGTAACACTATGCAAAGGGACTTACAGCATCTTCAACATCATCATCATCCTCCTCACTGTCCTTTGCATGGCCATGCTGTGATGGTATTGAGTCTGATAATAGATATATATAAAATCTAACATACCAGCATCTGCTGTACATCATCCATGTCTACAAGAATAGTCACTTTGCAAACCTTCTTGGAATGTATACTGTGTGCAAAGTCCTTGTAATCATTCGCATTATCAACATCAATTGCATCAGATTTACTTCATAACATGTGAGTTTGTGGTTATAAAAAAGTGGAAATGCCATACGCTTTAGCTGGGGGGCAGATATACTTGAAGGGAAAAAAGCACCGATCAGAGACTTTATTTTTATACTTCGTTTCTCCATGCTTTGTCAAGATAGCCACAAGAAATTTTACATAGTTGTCCCCGGTTTCAGATATAGGGAAAGATATTTCTTTTGTCTTTGTATCCTTCTTATCCTTTGGCTGCGCCTTGGAACCAGCTTTGGGTTTGATAAGGGTGTGATATGTAAACTGAAGAGAGAAGGTTATGTTGAATGAATCTGGTTCTGGGCTGGGACTGGAGTCAACCATGGCTGGCTCAGGCAAAAAGCAAAGTCGTGTTGATGCTTTGTTTGTCACTCACGGGTTCTGTCGGATGGCAAGGAAATGGCATGCTGGTGCCTGGAATATTACAAAAAGAAAAATTCCGCATTGATATGCAATTAGCTGTAAAGTCAAAATCTCCAATATATTTCTTCACAATCACCTTCTACAGACATACATATTGTTACAGTACAGCTAAATAGTTATGAGCCATGTTGGTAGCATTTTATGCTGCTGAGGCTACTGCTGATAGTGCTAGCTTGTTCTCAGACATGAGGAGCTATAGGTGATCCCAAAGGGTATGATTTAGCTCCATTTACTCATGGGATGTGGAGTTACATACTTGCAGGAGATCTCAAAGATAAAAGGCTAAAAGGATCTATGACTATGGGAACTAACTATATTAGCCTGCTGCTTTGGGAAACATCAAAGCATGCATGGTATAAATTAATGTCTACATCATTTTTTTTTTAAAAAGTGATTGTAGAATAAATTACTAGGGTAAATATAGCCAGTGTGTCCCCTGACATCTAAGATCTGGGCCAGGCCAGCTGTTCACTGACTTGGCCCTGGCCCTTGGACAGTGTACTCGGTACACTATTTGTCATCTTCTTGAATGGTGTGGGTTGAAGGTCCCTTTGCAAGCTACATTGCCATAGAGGAATATACACCAATACAGGAGCTTGATGAACTTCTTTGACAATGACCAATTGGTTTTCAACATGAAACCATTGTGTTGGTGGAAGGATCATCATGATGTTTACCCAGACCTCTGCAGATTGGCTCAGGATATACTGACAATCCCAGGTGACTGCATAATAATGTCTGAATACCTCTTATACCAATTCCAATTTAGCTTGAAACACTTGCTCTAGGTGAACCTGTAGTATACTATACAGAGAGTATCTAGAAATATTTTGGGAATTTATTATGTTGTGGCTGTGCCAAGTTCAAATATCTAGTTGCTAGCAATGATTATAATTATGATTTTTTAATTAGTGATAACATTATTTTTTACGATATTTATTTTCACAATTGACATAACAACAAAAATAGTTTCAAATTGTCACTGGATATCTAAATTATTTTTTGATGGCAAAAAATTCTCATCCGTCTCCTGTGAGAGGCTGTTGGTTCAAATCCATACCATTTATCTTGTATCAGGCTGCAACCAGACGAAAAAGGAAGTTTTTCCGGTGGTAACGGCAATTGCCGCGAAAGACTGTGCAGTTTCAAGCCAGAGTTTCACAAGGTGGCTTTTATCAGTCAACTTCACCCCTAAGGCGAGTATATAATTGAATTCGCGTGAATCATCGCTTACAAGGAGTAGACTTCGCCATGGCCACGTTTACTTCAACGCCCATCGTAATTGACGGCAAAGGTCATCTCCTTGGTCGATTGGCTTCCATAATCTCCAAGCAGATTCTCTCTGGGCAGAAAATTGTCGTTGTGAGATGCGAGGAGATTAACATCTCCGGCAGCTTTTTCCGCAACAAGGTGCGTTCGCCCACGGTGCATTTCTCGGTTTAACAGAATGTCTCGTAGCTTCGTTACCACAATTTCCTCCACAAACGTCACATCGTGAATCCCAAGAAATCCGGTCCCTTTCACCATCGCGCGCCTTCCAAAATCCTTTATAGGGCCATTCGCGGCATGACTCCTCATAAGAGTTCTCGGGGTGCTGCTGCCCTAGAACGGCTCAAACTTTTTGAAGGCGTTCCTCCACCATTCGACCGAAAAAAGCGGATGGTGGTGCCAGAGGCTTTGAGGGTACTGAGGCTGAAGCCCGGGAGGAAGTACTGCACAATAAAGGTAGGGGGCACTTTGAAGTTAATATATACTTCCACTTACTTGGTCTAGCGTCTATCACACGAGGTTGGTTGGGGTTACAAAGATGTTGTAGATCGACTGGAGGAGAAGAGGAAAATCAAGGCACAAGCTTTCCATGAACGCAAGGTGAACTCGCTCAGATTTTACTCGTATGATAGTTAAATGTATTCAACAGCTGGCGGCAGTGAAGCGCCAAAAGGCCATCTCACACGACAAGAAGTCTTTCGAGGAACTGACCCAGCTTGGATACTAGACGCCGAATTCCCTGTCACTTCGGTGTCGTCGTAGGTATATGTAATTTACATATTGTATACCAACGTATCGCTAGCTACTTCAGCCAATTTCCAATGGAGCTTCAAATATATAAACGCGCAAAACTCTAAAGTATATGAGAACCCCGGCCGGCTCGGACTTTTCCGACATTGTGATTCCAAGGTAAAACAAGTTTTTACAGTTTACCGTATTTCCTACACCTTTCCTCGTTCGCACCCATCCTCGCTCCACCGCCCATCATGCCCTCTGACTCCCCACGTCCCCGGGATTCGGGTAAGCCTAACCATTACCTGTGTGATCTTTCTCCTTATACACGTTGCTCGACAGCCTCACCACCGCAATCGCGTTCCCCATCGCCCTCTAGTCACGATACGTTAACTCTTCGTGCACTTGTTAGTACGAAAGACGCTGGCATCATTATTGGTAAAGCTGGGAAAAATGTTGCTGAACTGCGGGAGCAAACCGGCGTTAAAGCTGGCGTCAGCAAGGTCATTCCCGGCGTCCATGAGCGCGTGCTCACTGTTAGTGGACCAGTTGAAGCAGTTGCAAAGGTGGGTCGTATCCTAGCGTTTGTTTCAACTTCTCTAAACTCACGCTCTTGTTTTCAGGCTTACACCCTCATCATTACTCAACTTGTGACTTCCAACCCGTCATCGCCTGCTACCATCTCTTCGCCATCTTCTTCGCACACCTCTATCCGTCTTCTTATCTCTCACAATCTTATGGGAACCATAATTGGCCGAAATGGTCTCAAAATCAAGGCCATTCAAGACGGTTCTGGCGCAAGGATGATAGCGTCCAAGGAGATGCTGCCACAGTCTACCGAACGCATTGTTGAAGTGCAGGGTGCACCAGAAGCTATCGGCCGAGCTATTGAGGAGATTGGAAAGTGCCTTCTAGAGGATTGGGAGAGAGGGTTGGGCACAGTACTTTTCCATCCTGGGACTGGCGATGAGAGGTCGCCAGGAAATAGGCGTTCTAGTAACACTTATGGATACAACAACTCGCGTCGCAATGGCGAGCCTAACTCTCGTGCACGTGCTTCCTCTCCCCCTTCACCCGGTGGGCATTCCCCCGTCGGCCAACAGGCGGCGAACCTTCGAACACAGAACATCTCTATTCCCTCCGATATGGTCGGTTGCATCATTGGCCGCAGTGGCACCAAAATCACCGAGATTCGTCGTCTTTCAGGTTCCAAGATCTCTATTGCGAAAGCCCCCCATGATGAAACGGGCGAGAGAATGTTCACAATTGTCGGTACACCAGAAGCCAACGAAAAGGCCCTATTCCTGCTGTATAATCAACTGGAGAGTGAAAAGGAGAGGAGAGTTGGAAGGGACCAGCAACAGCAGGAAGATTAACAGGCGCTCGCACTTCCTTCCCATTGTCATATCGCTACATGGACAATTGTGATGGGGATATGAACGCCTCTGGAACCCTTTCAGAGCATTCCATGCATATCACCTTGCCGACTCTATTCTCAATCCGTTTTGTACCGTCCTGCTGGCCGTCGTGTCGCGAGACCTGCCATGCTCTCCATCTCTGTCCATTCTTGAAAAAAGTCCTGTTCTCCGAGATCATGACTACCTCTTCCTATTCCGACCCCTCTCCTTTTCTTCTCTACCGCCTTCATTCCTTTCCGCCCTTTGTTCCCGTGATGCCAACACATCCGATACTTCACTGCGACTGCAAGTTTTTTGCGATCGTAATACTTAGCACATGCATGCAATTCTCTAAGACAAGATAAAAGTATGCAACTAGTTTCACTTCGATCTTGAATGCAGTTAAAATATGCAACACCAGTAGATCCATACGTCTACTTGTTGAATCTTTTTCTGCTTTTTTACAGCGAATTCGGAAAAGAATTTGTTTTGTTTTGAAATTTCAGACCAACTCATCCCATGATGACACCAAGATAAATGCTGAAACTGTTGGGAATAGTGGCCGAATAGTCGCGGAAAGGATTAGTAATTCGTATCACGTGACCCCGGAACTCAAACACACCCGTCCGATGAATAATGCTGAAGCGCAGCATGTATTCTACTCACCACAGGAAACTTCTAGTAGATTTAGCTAGTAGTATAAAAACCCTCTCAGAGAGAGGCAAATATAATTCATTCCACACAAAATATCTTAGCGGTCAACAACCACTGCAAACTATACATTCCAATAGGTTATGAGCCCTGAACGGCTTTAACGGAAACACGATCACGCACCTCCGAACATCGCATTACTACCTCGTATACTAGCCGACTATGACGGACGAAGTCACGCACACATCGGGATCATACCGGATCGAGTTATTAAAGGGAAACAATTGGATGCCGTGGAAGAGACGGATGTTAGCCGTACTTCGGGATCTTGGGTTAGAGACGTACATCGATGCGGAATCAAAGGCCCCTGTCCCGGCAGACGCATCCCGTCCAACATCAGAGGAATCCAAGGCGATGAAGAAATGGCGCAGCAGAGACGCCAAGACGAGGACGCGGATTGAGCTTGCAATTGGCGACGCGGAAATGATACATATCATTGGCGCACACACAGCGAGTGAGATGTGGAAGCAGCTAACCTTGGTAAAGGAATCCAGGGGGAAGCTCGGAATACTAGCGACGCGACACGCATTGTACCGGTCGATTGCCGAAGAAGGATTCGACCTAATCGAGCACATATCGAAGCTCCGGAAACTACAGGAGGAACTCCACTTGATGGGAAGCCTCATTTCCGATGAAGATTTCGCGATGATACTTGTATCCTCTTTACCGGAAAGCTGGGACCTGTATACATCAGTGTATTTAGGCTCGAAGAAGGACAGAACGTCACTGACGTCACACGAACTAGTCGCGATCCTATTGGAGGAAGACCGCAGGCGCCGTGAGCGCAGCGGAGATCCTAACAATGTCGCTATGCACGGGAGGTTCACTGGAAAGCGCGATGGAAAGGGTAACGGAAAGCAGAAAGTGGCCGATTCCGAAACGGAATGCTTCAACTGCCACAAAAAGGGACATATGGCAAATGACTGCTGGTCTAAAGGTGGCGGAAAGGAAGGGCAAGGGCCGAAGGGAAAGGAAAGAGCGCTGGAAAGGGTGGAAACCAACGGAACCGATCGAATCAAGCTGCGGACAATGTCAATAATATGTTACAGGACGTAGCATACGCAGTGAATACAGACAATATTTCAAACTACGATTGGTTACTGGATTCCGGAACGACAAGTCACATCAGCAATTCCCGAAACGCATTTATCACGTACAAAACTCTGGACGAAGCTACCGTTCAAGGACTAGGAAAGGTAGCCGCTCGAGCTCTTGGTCGCCGAACCATCGCCTTACACTTCACAGTGGATGGAAAGGACGTACAGCACCAGCTATGAGACGTACTACATGTACCAGAGTCACGGAACTCGCTACTATTGCTTAGCCGGTTCAATGAAAGCGGCGGATGGGTTAACTTCCGCAATGGAATATGCAGGCTCTATACGAAGGAGAATAAACTTGTCGGAACAGGCCGGAAAGATGGACAACTATACCATTTTAACGCCCAAGCGCAATCCCACACGCCGGAAAAGGCAAACATAGCCAAACCAAAGAAAATGTCTTGGGACGAATGGCACCACCTATATGGACACATCGGAATGAGTGGACTCGAGACCCTGCAGAGAAAGGGGTTAGTCACGGGTCTAGAAATCGACGAAGGGAGTGTCCCTTCCCGAACCTGTGAGGCTTGCATTCAGGCGAAGCAAGCCGTCCAGCCATTTCCGAAAGAGGCTGATGGATGATCCAAAGTCGCCGGAGAGCGGACTTTGAGCGACGTCTGGGGCCCAGCACGCGTAGAGTCTATCGGAGGATCGAAATACTATATCTCATTCACGGACGACACGACATGCACCGTAACCACTCTATTCATGAAACGGAAAAGCCAGGCGACGGAACACATCAAGGCTTACGTTAACACGATCAAAAAGAAGTTCGATCGAAACCCTAAATATTTGCAGTTCAATAACGGAAAGGAACTCGTCAACAAGGAAGTCAAGAGATGGGCAGCGGAGAAGGGAATTGTCATTGAGACAACGGCCCCTTACTCACCCTCACAACACGGAACGGCGGAAAGATTTAATCGCACATTACTGGAGTTAGCCCGCGCAATGTTGATCGCTAAAAACCTGCCCACATTCCTTTGGCCGGAAGCCGTTGCACATGCGGCCTACATTCGAAACTGATCCCCCACCAAGGCTCTAGACGGAATGACTCCACATGAAGCTTGGACTGGCAAGAAGCCAGACGTATCGCATTTCCGGGAGTTCGGATGCGATGTTTGGGTCTTATATCAAGGCAGAAAAAGATCGAAGCTGGCACTGCGATCAGCTAAGATGAAGTTTGTAGGATTTGTGGAGTCGCAGAAGGCTATCTGATACTACGATGCCGGAATGCGGACTGTTAAAATGTCACGGAATGTTGCATTTCACGAGGATGGGGCATTGCAGGAAGTCCGGATTGTATCCGACTTACCGGGTTTGCAATTCGAGGGGGAGCAGAGTGAATTCGACGACTCGCAAACTCCGGAACCACCGGAACCCGCAACGGAATCACCGGAACCCACTGTAACGGCACCGGAAAGGGCCATTCGCAGACCGGAAACCAAAATAACATACCCACCGAGAGCAACACGAGGAGTTGACCGCAACTACTGACAGTTAAACAACCCGCGTGCACAACTGACACAACGCGAGATACGCGAACCGCTTGATGTACGGAGACCAACGGAATCATCCGCAGCGAAACAAAAGGAAAAAGTCAGCACGGAAACAACCATAGCATATGCGTTCTTGAGCGCAATGCAACAAGATAGCAGTCTCATCAACAAGGACCCATGGGATTTAAGGGAAGCCAGGGAAGCCGTAGATTGGGAGAACTGGAAGGTAGCAATGAAAGAGGAATTCGATCAGCTACAGGAAATGGGCGTTTGGAAACTCGTAGACTTGCTGGAGGGGCGGGAAGCCATCGGAAGCAAATGGGTTTTCCACCGGAAACGCGATGAGACGGGCGCAATCGCTAGGCACAAGGCCCGGTTAGTAGCCCAGGGGTTCTCGCAGAAGCCCAGAGTGGATTTCAGCGAAACCGGAACATTTGCTCCTGTGATGCGGTTCGAGACGTTATGGACGTTGCTCACATATTCCGCAGTCAAGGACTGGGATATCCAGCAGATGGATATCAAAGGTGCATACCTTAATGGATGGGTGAAGGAGGAGCTGTACATGAAGCAGCCGGCGGAATTTGAGGATGGAACCGGACGGGTTTGCCGCCTCATACGCCCTATATATGGTCTCAGGCAAGCCGGAAACGTATGGAACACGGATTTCGATAACACAATGAAGGAATTTTGTTATACGAGATTACAGGCCGACTACTGCGCGTACTACTATCGGGAAGGCGAAAACTTTTCCATTGTACTCGTATGGGTCGACGACCTCACGGCTTACGCAAACAACCGAGCGATAAATCAGCGGGTAATCAACCAGCTAAAGGAAAAATATACGGTAACGGTCATCGGAAAGCCAATGTTACTGCTCGGAATCCATATCAAACGAGACCACCAACAACAGAAAATCACCCTATCACAAAGCCGCTATATCCGGAAGATCCTCGCAAAGGCCGGAATGAAGGATGCCAAGCCGGTATCAACCCCGATGGACCAGAATGTGGTCCTGCGAATAAATGAAACCGAAACCGACGAGAGCGAGCGGAAACGCACCTCGATCGAGTACGCGACACGAGTCGGAGAGCTCTTGTATGCTGCGCACGCAACAAGACCCGATATCATGTATGCAACTGTAACTGTTGCGCAATTCACATGGAACCCGAGTCCGGTGTCATGATCCAAACAGGATTCGGATCAAAACATAGTAATATGCTGTCACTAGTCACCATCCCTACAGCACACATCACATTACAAGGACCATTCATACTGGAATGCCCCCATCTGCATATGGAGTAGAAAGGAATACCCTTATCTGCATATAGGACACACAGGAAATCCTTATCTGCACATAGGACATACATGAAACCCTTATCTATACAAGGGACATGCAAGGAAACCCTTATCTACAGAAGGGACATGCAAGAAAACCCTTATCTATGCAGAAGAAATGAAGGAATACCCTTATCTTAACTGATAAGGCCCCCAAAACATCTTATCAGAGGCCAAAGAAGCACAAGAAGCACAGCCACATCCTTATCTCCAATCATAGAGATAACACATGCCACCCATCATTCCCTGATCAAGAAGCACATCACATTTCATATCAATTGATCAAATACAGCCCAGCCCTGATCTTATCTTTTTCTTAACTGATAAGGATACCCACATGGCATGGCATCAATTGATCAAGAAGCACAGCCTCAGGAAGATGATTCTAGAAGCATACCCTGGCACAGCCCTTGCCTTTGATTCACACACCCAAGATTGGACCAGCAACATGACTCACTCCCATCAAATGTGACTCATTGGTCTATCCATGTCAAATTATGACCCTTATGACATACTCATGACCCCCCATGACTCATTATGACCACCCATGACTAATTATGACTATTTCTGACTCATTATGCCCCCTCCTTTGATTATAATACCTATGTGACTCATTAATTGACTCTGTATGAGTCACAAACCCATGCCTTCCTTTCTTATGACTCCTTATGAGTCATAACCCCCCCATGCCTTTCATCATTATGACTCCTTATGAGTCATAAACCTATGCCTCTCCCCTATATGACTCCCTATGAGTCATATCCTATGCTCTCCATTTCATATACCATTCTATGACTCAGTATGACTCCTGCTGTAGAATAGGTATATATAGAGCCCAGTTTCTGCTGGAGATGGCTCAGTCACCTAATCTGACAGGCCCAGTCACAGGACAGTCCCTCTCCCAGATTCTGATTCACCCCATCTGTATTTGTTTGTATTACCTACTTTGGTAGTAGCTAGTACCCAAATACCAATTGCAGTTCAGGTCATCATTCATTTGTTTAAGGATATCAATCTCAGATATATTGATACTCCCTTATTACTTGTTTGATATATATTCTTTGTGTTCTGTCACATAGTACAGTCACATTCAATTTCTTTCAAGTTCTATTGATCATCACCAAAGATATCCCAGTACTTTATTCTGCACTAGTAGCCAATGTGCATTTGAAGCTTCGGAATAAAGTCCGATATCTTGATCATCAATCCTACTTGCCTATTGTTCAGTTCATTCATTCTGTACATAGTATTTTGTCACACCTCCCTTTTTGTTTGACATCTACTGTTACACTTGCCCATCGCCCATCGCCTATCGCCCATCGTCCATAATCTATCGCTCATCTCTATTGTACCTCTGCTCATTGTATACTTGCTACTTGTATACTTGACTGTTGTACACTCGTTCATCTTACACTGTTCATACTTGCTTGAGTTATTATCCGCTTATACTCTCGCATACCTCTTGTCACTCAAAGTCTTTACCTTCAGTAGGGAAGACCTCACTGTTCACTCATCCTCTATAAGTCATACATCTGACTTATATTATTGTCAAGTATTTGTTATATCCCTCAAAGCTAACCTTTGATAGGATTCACACCACAACCCAACCACCCAACAGGAATACCCCAGAGTTATTAAAGAGCTAAATCCTTGTTCCTAAAGGACAACAAGGTAATTTCCCGATCAACGACGCACTCCGGAAACCCTTGGTGTGGATTTGTTCAAACACTTCCCACGCAAAACAGAAATTGGAGCCCACCGCGAGGACCAAGGTTCATCAATAACTCTCTCATATTCCCACTCATATCCATTATCAACTCTACAGTTAATAGTCCTTCCCAATGACTATTACATCCACTCTTACCCCAGACATGATGCCCCTTCTAGGCCAGAAGGGAGCACCATCAAAGTTCACAGGCAGCCATGAGGATATCAAACGCTTCCTCAGGCACTACAACCAAGTTAGCAAAGCATATGGTCTAACAGATGCTGACAAATGTGATCGCATTGTGGACTATTGCTCTTGCAAGGTAGTCAAATTGATTGAAGCTCTGGATAGCTTCATGAGATCTGACTGGACCAAATTAGAAGCAGACTTCTTGAAGTACTATGATGCTGCTTATAAAGAAACACGTTACATCCTCAGAGATCTCTCAACTCTGACACGCCTTTGGAAACAAAAAGAGATCAAGACACTTACCAGATGGAAACGCTATGAACGTAAATTTGTTACCATCGCAGGATGGCTTGAAGCCAAGAAGAAGATTTCCACAGATGAAAAAGCTGCATACTTTTGGTCTGGAATCAACAAGCATTTACGTCATCGCATTGAGCTCAGACTTAGCTCTGGCTCAACTCCCCTAGATGTAACCAAGCCATTCCCAATGGACAAAGTCATCAAGGTTGCAGAGATCCTATTTGAACGCAATCGATTTGACATTAATCTGGCAGATTCTGATGATGAAATTCCTGATAGAGACAGGGATGATGATTCAGATTCTTCCAGTGATGAATCATCAGATGATGAAAGTGATTCTGATTACAATGAAAGATACAAGAAGAAGAAGTTGGAAAAGAAGAAGAAGAGTCACAGGTATAAAGTGGATTCTGAAGATGAAACTCCCAAGAAAGCTACCAAGAAGGATGTTGATAGGAAGGATACCTTCAAGAAAGGGGCAGAGAAGAAGACCAAATCTGTACAAGATGAGGTTGAAGCCCTAATCAAACAAATGGGAAACCTATCACTGGATGATCAGCGTTATGGACTAGCTTATTATAAGGCAATTAAGCTAGACCCAGATGTTGCCCATTGTGTCAAAGCACCCCTCCTACACCAACCAAGAACCCTTCCAAAGCCTCCTGGAATCCTTCAGAATCAAGTACCTAGCAAAGCACCATTTACTGCAGATATTGGAGCTCGTGAACCCATCACCTGTTTCGGTTGTGGTATAAAAGGACATGGACTCCAGATATGCCCCAAGATAAATGAACTTATTCAGTCAGGAACTCTCATTAGAGATCCCCTTGGGAAACTAGTCAAGAGTGATGGATCCAACATACGCCGCCGCATGGGTGAAACAATAATTCATGCTCTAGAACGGAACGCTTCAGAAGCATTACAGACCAACTTCTATGCTCTTCAAGACCCATTCTCTGACTACTATCAGTCAGATGCTGAAGAAGATATGGATGCATTCTATACACCGGCCACTTATGTTGGACACAATGGTATAGAAGATGTTCAGATTATGGCTGCTGACAGAGGCCAGCACAAGATTACCTCTGCCAGAAAAGAAGCATTTGATGGAGTTTACCCACCTGCTAGACAGAGGAACAAGGACAAAGAAAACCTTAAACCAAGATCTACAGGCACTACTGCCAAACCTGCTTCAAAGCAGAATCTCAATCAGGAAAATGTTCCTGCACCAGCAAACATTCCTAAAGGAAATCCACCTACTCGCATTGAAGAAATTCGCCAAATGCAACCCATTCCATTTGATATCAGAGTACCTAGGACTGTACAACCCCCAGTTGCCAATGGAGACATTGAAATGCAGGACATTACAAACAAGTCTCACACTTCTAAAGCAACTCCTGACAAGTCAATTCCACGTCCCAAGTTACCACTCAGGCAGTCAGAACTATCATCTAACATGGGAGATACTCAGGTTATCAACCAAATCCTTGATACCCCAGTTACTCTCCAAGTTAGGGAAGTTCTAGCTTCATCCAGAGATTTATCAGACCAGCTTACAGAGATGCTGAAGAGAAAGAATCCCAAGGTCTCTGTAGTTGCAAGCACATATGCCCCAAGACAACATGGAATATTAATCAAGCTCAGAATGGAATGTGATAATTATCCTATCACTGCCATTATTGACACAGGATCCCAGCTCAATGTTGTCAACAAAGAAATTTGGAAAGCAAGAATACGCAGACCAGTTGATTTAGGAAAAAGTCTTACCATGAATGATGCTAATGGAGGAGTAGGAACCCTCAAAGGTCTGGTACCAAATGTCCCATTGACATGTGGAGGTGTTCTT
Source organism: Hygrocybe punicea (assembly GCA_963556145.1). Taxonomy (NCBI): domain Eukaryota; kingdom Fungi; phylum Basidiomycota; class Agaricomycetes; order Agaricales; family Hygrophoraceae; genus Hygrocybe; species Hygrocybe punicea. The sequence continues at coordinate 4,218,605 of OY744463.1, forward strand.
ACTTATGCAGATCTATTCATTGGTGAGTCTGTACCATTCGATTTACTTCTTGGAAGACCCTGGCAAAGGGGAAATTTTGTCACTATTGATGAAAGAATTGAAGGAACATATCTAGTTTTTAAAGATGCCTCAGACTCTGGAGCCAAGTTTGAAATAATGGTTACAGCAGACCATTATCCTCCACCTCAGAGACATGACCAGATTTTCACAATTACTGCATCGGAAAATAATTCTTCCTGCAATAGTGCTACTCCTAGCACCAGTTCAGATTGCATACCACCCAGATTTAGGAGGTTCCCCATTTCTGAACCCCAGGATTCAGAAGAATTATTTTCCAGTGAAGAAATAAATTCTCAAAACCTAGAAGAGGATAACCTGGAATTTGATATGTCCCTGGAAGATATTCCAGATTTAATCAACTCTTATGGAGATATCATAGATTTGGACACACCCTGCAGAAGTGATCCAGAAATTGATAAACCCCCTAGGATATCTGATGGACAGGCTCATGAAGAAGCTCCATTGTCCTCAGAACCAGAATCAAATTCCAAGGTAAATTATTCTTATAAGGATATAGTGGAATTAGTTTTGGAGAACAATGGACAACAAGCAGATAAAAGTGCAGGTCCAGAGGAGACTACCACAGAACCCTCTGGCATGCAGAGGAACCCCCCCCAATTTTTAATCAATGAAATCCCACTTCCTCGCGCTGTAGATTGGATCCACACTGAGTGGAACCCAAATGCGGCTCAGACAATCATCGCGGCGCTCGGCGATCAAGTTGAAGACCGACCCCAATCAGCCCGTTTCCTTTTTGCATCTCCTCTCGGATATCGACTCCCCCCCAAGCGGGATCGCTTCGGGACTCCATTCGAACATGGGGTCCTCTTAAATACGACGCTGGCCGCCATGGATTCGTCTGGTGCCCCTCCTTCGTTAAGGATGGGGCACCTCGTTTTTCAATTTTATCCTGTATCACCACCCCCTTCATATTCCACGTCGGACGACTCTACTTCAGAATCTACATTACATTTATCACCTTTATCGTCTATGTTTGATCCACGTCCATTATTTCCACCGCTCTTCCCAGTCCACACGTCTGCCACGTCACCGTCATCACCACCCCCTTGTCCCTCATCGCGTACTCTTTCATCTCGCGCGTCAACACCGGCCATCAACGACCGTATCGATGGCGACGACCAGAGCGAGTACGCGGACGACGAATGGAACTGCGACAATTCCATTGAAGGATGGGAGTGGGACGGAGACGCCGTGAGTAGCTATACCAATACTCTCAGAGAATGTTCACCACCCCCTCGCAAGATGAATCAATCAGACTCGGATGACGAACGATTCGCCCCGGCGGCGAACGTCGCCATCGCTGAGGCCCCATTGGCCACTTTATTCACCATTCAATCTGCTACAGGACCATTTTTAAGCCCTCCCTCGAATAATCCCCCCAGTCACGAACGACCGGCATCGTATGCCGGTACCCACCTCAAGCAACCCCCCGAAGCTGCCCTTGTGCATAACCTCGTCGCACAAATAGTGCCGTCCATCAACATGGACCTCCCCGACTTCGATAACGACTTACGCGATTACACCATGGCCGAATCGCGATCACATGCGATATCAGTACGTATCGATCGAGACCCATCTTTAGCTCTCGTTAATAATGATATGGAGGCACAGGAGCTACCCGCCCCCTCGCGCTTCCTCGCGACATCGAATATCCGTATCACACGTCACCCCATTCCCGCAGTACGCGATAATCCCTCCACGCCACCTAGCCTACTCTATCCTGAACAGGAACCACCCCCAAGACCCCTCCTCAATGGACCCTGGTTCCCTCAAGACCTCCGCTTCCCATTTCAGTCACCCCCTCCTTCCCCTTCCCCATCTTTCTTTCGTGATCCTTATGCCACCCCTTCTCCTATAGTGTCACCCATGTATTCTCCTGTTTTAAATTCTTTTAGTCCAGATTGTGATCCCTTTGAAGAATCCCCATCTACTGTTTATGAAGTCCCCAATGCTGATCCAAGAGATCCAGCCAATGTAAATTACCTGGAATACCTTGTACACCCACCTTCCTCTATCAATGATGATAGTTTTTCCTTGTACATGGATCAGGAAGACCCAGCTGAAGAAGACAATGTCTCCTCAGACACACCCCTCATTCCCAAAATTCAGACTCTTAGGCCACCCATACCTTGTCCAAATTTAGAGGAGACTGGAGACAGTGACAATAGAATTCAAGGACACCCACCCAGCAGGACCTGGATCAGTCCTGAATCTATTTTTGGATCTTCAGATGAAGAATTTTCAGATTCTTCAGACTCTTCAGATTGTTCAATGGACCTGGAGACAGACTCAGAAGATGAATTGGATATGTTTAGATGGGAGGATGAAGTGAAGGACCATCCAACAATCAGCCCTAATCCAGGATCAAGTTCTCATTGTGACCCACCTCCCCCAGTTGTATCTACAACTGATGTGGACATTCTCAAAGCTAGTTCATTAAATCCAATGGCCAAGCCATTCATTCCATCAACATCCATTCACAAATCAGATGATCCCTGGCCCCCTCCAGAAGGAGCAGAGATCACCTCATTGTCTGATGAAGATACACAGATTCCTTTTGACAAGGCAAAGTCTTTACATGCCTTGGAGACCAATATTCCTCAAGAGAATAATTCTAGATTGTTATCCCCTATTTCTCTGGAAACCATCCCTGCTCTTAGGTCTAATTTCCCAGAGACCAATCTTCTCTGTCAATTGGAAGCTGAAGTACCCCTTCAATCTTCATCCACCCCTATTCAAGTATTCGCTATTACCACTTCAGAACAAGGCCACTCACAACCTCATGATCATCCACAACCTCGTGACTTAGCTGCAGCACAGATCCTTGCAGCTGAGCCAGACTTCCATACTACTCAGGATGTTCATTTGGGAATTCTTAGTGCAATTCGTGGTGCCATTGTAGAAGGAATTCGTCGTATTGGAGCAAGACTTGCTACTCAAGCTTGGAAGTTTCGCATTGACCAGAGACCTGTCAATGATCCAGTTCATCTCTACTTCTATCGTCAATGCTATCTGTTTCGTTTTCTGGACAGAGAAAACAAACTACCTCCTCCATCCAATCCTACTTCTCACAACAAGCCTATTCGTTTTCTGGAATCCAACCCCCTTCTCACTCATGAAGAAATTGAATTTCTTCGAAATGCTTCCATGGTATTTCGCTCCAATCGCAGATTTCTACTTGCAGATGCAATTAACACTGTCCTGGACATGCGCTTTCGTCGCTCTGATACAATCAATGCTCTCTTCGATGAAGGATACTTTGACATACCAGATTTCAGCAGACCCTGTCAAAGGCCTCCTCAATAAAGGACAGCATCCAATTGTAACAAGTCTGTTTGGTATAATTGAACCAATGTTTTTATTTTATATGCTGCTCTTTCTGTTGATGTACAGATTTTTCTTTTCCTTTACAGAATTGCTCTTATGTCTTTTTCTCACTATAGTTGAACACTTACCCCTAATCTCCATAATCTCCAGAATTGTTGTGTTTTATTTATGCTTTCTTTTAAATTTTTTCTTGCAGGACAATACCTTGCAAAGTACCATTACTAGTCCAGAGGATTCTAGTACTGTACAAGCCACTGCAGTCAATGAAGAACCACTCTTTGTCCTGTATGCCACTGTGCATCACCAAGAAGAATCAGATAATCCCATCCCTAATTGTTCAGTCAAGAACACCATGATCCATATAGAAGATAAATCAGACTCTGAAAATAGAAATTCTGAAGAGGCAGATGCTATGCCCTTTCTTCTAGAAATTTCAGATTCAGAAGATGATGATGAAGAAGAAGCAGATTATTATTATACCATTGGAGGAAGAGAAGAGACCTTACCATACAGTGAGGATGACATCCTCATTGTCCCTTCTCAAGATTATAATGATGAAGGATATCCAAATGTGCTATCAGCTTACAAGAGAGTTGATCAGAAAGTGCATCCAGTGCAAGGAACATTCCCAGAGACTGCTAGAGTCACAAGGCAGTTTCCCCATGACCCCCTTGCCAATCTCCCTCAATTGCCAACACACCCTCCAACATTCACCCCTACCCAGAAACTCTCATTGGAATGTTTAGAGTTTCTCAATATCAATCATACAGGATTTTTATGGCCAGAAGAAGAGAAATTATTCGCTCATGTGATGTTCCTCAATCAAGAATCTATTGCATTTGAAGACAAAGAGAGAGGAACACTCAAGGATTCATATTTCTCCCCATACATCATGCCAGTAATCCCACATACCCCATGGGTATATAGGAACATCCCTATCCCCCCAGGAATTAGAGAAAAAGTCATTGAAGTCCTCAAGCTCAAGGTTGAAGCCAATGTATATGAAGCCAGTCAATCTTCATATAGATCCAGGTGGTTTTGTGTGTTGAAGAAAGATGGAAAGCTTCGAATTGTCCATGACCTGCAGCCTCTGAACAAAGTTACTATCAGAGATGCTGGACTCTTACCCATTATTGATGACTTTGTGGAGCCATTTACTGGAAGGCAATGCTACACAGTGTTTGATTTAATGTGGGGATTTGATGCTAGGAAAGTCCATCCAGATTCACGCGATATGACTGCATTTTGGTCACCCCTTGGATTACTTCGCCTTACATCACTGCCCACTGGATTCACCAATTCACCTGCTGAATTCCAGAGATGCATGACTTTCGTTCTTCAAGATGAAATGCCTGAGATAGCCAATATCTTTATTGATGATTGCTCTATCAAAGGACCAGTTTCAAATTACCTGGACACAGAAGGAAAACCAGAAGTGCTCACAGACAACCCAGGAATCAGGAGATTCATCTGGGAACATGCTTGTGATGTACATCGCATAATGCACAGAATTAAACGTGCTGGAGCTACTTTTTCAGCCAAGAAGACACAGATTTGCAGACAAGAAGCTATTATAGTCGGACAGAAGTGTACCCCAGCAGGACGCATTCCTGAAGATGACAAAGTTTCAAAAGTTCTTAGTTGGCCACCACTTAAGACTCCCAGAGATGTCAGAGGATTTTTGGGACTCTGTGGCACAGTTCGTGTTTGGATTCAAGATTATTCCCTTCTTGCAAGACCCCTCACAGAATTAGTTCACAAAGGAGCAGAGTTCATTTGGGATGAAAGGAGACAAGCAGCCTTTGATACTCTGAAGCAAAGAGTATCATCAGCTCCTGCTTTAAATCCCATTGACTATCATTCAGACAACCCTGTCTTTTTATCAGTTGATAGCAGTGCTATCGCTGCAGGATTTATTCTCTCACAGATTGATGACAATGGAAGACGCCGTCCAGCTCGTTATGGATCACTACCCATGAATGAAAGAGAGTCCAGATATTCCCAGCCCAAATTGGAATTATATGGACTCTATCGCGCATTACGTCACTGGCGAATTCATCTTATTGGAGTGAAGAATTTGCATGTTGAAGTTGATGCTAAATACATCAGAGGCATGCTTAATGAACCTGATCTCCAACCCAATGCCGCAATCAACAGATGGATTCAGGGAATCCTTCTTTTTGATTTCAATTTAATTCATGTCCCAGCAAAGCAATTTAAAGGACCAGATGCCCTCTCCAGGAGAGAATTAGCAGAGGATGAAGAAATAATAGAACATGATGATTCCTGGCTGGATGACATTGCACTGCTCATTCATGTCCCAGACCCTCACCAAGTCAAGAGATATTGTTTCTCTACTCCCACAAAATTGCCATACAAGACTAGCACACTCCCATCCTCAAATGCTCCTAGATCGAAACAGGAGAAAATACTTCAGGATGTATATCATTTCCTCTCCACACTAGAAATGCCTCCTACAGAATCTTTGCAGGCTCATAAAAGATTTCTGAAGAAGGTTTCAGAATTCTATCTCAAAGCAAGACACATGTTCAAGAGAAATGGAAAACGATCTCCTTTATTGGTAATCATGAACCCAAGGAAGAGAATAGCCATTCTGACTCAGGCTCATGAGAACCTAGGACATAAAGGGGAACATGCAGTATTCGATTTAGTACGACTTCGTTTCTATTGGCCACACCTCAGGACAGATGTTCGCCATCATGTTTCATCCTGTCATGAATGTCAAATTCGTACCTTAAAGAAGATGGAGATATCCCCTACCATTTCTACTCCCACCACTCTATTCCAAAAGGTTTACATTGATGTGATGTCTATGCCACCATCAGGAGGATTCAATTTCATTGTTGCTGCCCGTGATGATCTCTCAGGCACAACTGAAGTTCGCGCCATTCGTTCCAACAATTCCCAGAACCTAGCAAAGTTCTTCTGGGAACAGATCTATTGTCGCTATGGAGCCATTGGTCATGTAGTCACAGACAATGGAAGCGAAGTCAAAGGTGCATTTGAAATCCTACTTCGTCGTATGAAGATTCCTCAGGTTCGCATCACACCTTACAACAAACATGCCAATGGAGTAGTGGAACGTGGACATTTCACATTAAGAGAAGCTATTGTCAAATCTTGTGACAAGGACAAATTTGGAGGAATTCGAAACTGGCATAAGCATGTTGAAGCTGCTATGTTCGCAGATCGAATCACAGTTAGTAGTGTGACAGGATATTCACCCTACTACCTCCTACATGGAATGCACCCTCTCCTACCATTTGATCTTTCAGAAGCAACCTTTATGGTTGAAGGCTTTCGTTCAGGCCTCTCTACCTCAGAATTGCTGATGCTCCGCATCAGGCAATTAGAAAGGCATCAAGAAGACATAGACAAAGCAGCTACCACATTGGAACAAGCATGTTTCAGATCAAAATTGCAATTTGAACGCAGATTTCATAAACGCCTGCAGAAACGCAATTACGAATCAGGAGAATTAGTTTTAATTCGGAACAGTAGACTGGAGTCTACTGTAGGAAAATTCAAGACTGAACCACGTTATCTTGGACCCTTTGAAGTTGTTCAGAGAACTCCCAAAGGGAACTACATATTGAAAGAACTAGATGGAACCGAACATGCTGAACGTTACGCCGCGTTCAGAATCTTGCCATATATTTCTCGGAATCACCCATTCCTTCTAGACCCGATTGATCCAGAAGATTCAGATAATCCCATGGATTCAAGCTCAGACCATGATTCCCCTAGCGAACCCGATTCCATTCATTCAGATAAAAATACATCACACCAGTATTAATGGAAGAAATAAAATACGATATCGCGCCATGCTTAGTCCAAGAAATAATGAAGAAATGTGTATGGAAAGGAGATGTAAAAAGTGACAGACAAACAGTGACCCCACCCAGATCCTAGAAGCCAATCCCAGATATTCCACCCCTGCTACATGCCCAGAGACCAGTGTACCGCTCTATGGAAGGACATCCCCCAATCCCACCTCCCATCGTTTGCCGGAAACGAACGTACAATCGTTGAAGCTCGGAATTAGAAAAATAACGCAAGACTAGGCCAAGAAATAGTTAATGACAAGAAAAGCGTTTACAAAAGAACGACTCACCCTCTTTTTCGAAAAGGGGCCGTTGTTTTTTTTTTTTAGGAGAATAAATAATTGGGGCTAGCAGAATTCATAGCCGTGGATAGTTATGATTCCCTGGCAGCGGAATAGCAGGAGAAAAGGAGCTGGCGCTCGAACGCGCAGGACAAAGCTGAGGAAAAAGGGGAACGCAAATGTCAGTCTAATATACGCTCCTACCCATCAAACACATGGCACACATGTGCTCAGCAACCATATGACCAGAAGCCTGGACCGAATTGTGGCGCATCACACATCAGACCCTTAGAATTCCCAAACTGGAAATTTGTTACCAATTGACAAATTGGGACACATCAATCATTTACCTAATGTAGACTATGTTGCCGCAGGCACGCAACTAGCCTAAATCAGAACCATTGGACCAATATGCCGGACATGCCAAATACATTCATTGCCGAACCTGTTTATTTTTTTTGGACACTACAAGTAGTGTTCTACACATTCCTTAAATATCATGCCTTCTTCGCTCGATTCTTCAGATACTTCATTCACTATGCTCTCTCAATTTTCGAATGAAATCACCAGCGCTACAATCAGCCCCTTTCCTATTGCCATTACTAGACGTCATCATGTCCACTTGACGCCCATAACCGTCCCTGATCGAATCTACACACCTGTTCCCCATCCCCGCATTTATCCTACCCAGTATCACATACGTCACACTTATCCCAATCAAGAAACCGTATATCTCAGCGTAGCACTTCTCAACAAGATTCAGAAGCCCCTTCTTCAAGGAGTCAACGTTTGGCTTCTTCGCTATACTCCGCCTAAGCAGATTACAATTGGAATGCACATTACTGGATCTATGGGAGCAGGAGATGTAGAAAGAATTTGGACCATCAGGAATGGTTATGTTATTTTTCTTTGCAGCACGATCTTTGGAACTCGTTTTTTATTAGCCGCCCCTCAATATTGGACTCAAGAAGGTCAGGAGGACAGGACTGTAGGAATCGCTGAGGCTGCAAGGAACTGGCTCGATTCTCTACAAGTGCTATTCTGCGCTTGACATTTTTTTTGAAGCACCCCACGTTCCTTATTTTTTTATTTGTTTTTTGTATTATCATCAACTCGAATTAACGCTCCGCATCCCTCACTGCTCTCTGACTAAAGTCCAGAAAGTCAGACAAGAAACGATGTTTATCCTCCCTGTAAACCCTCATCCTCAGAAGCCATCATCAGCATATGGAATTCACCCCCGCCATCGCTACTCCCATATTCACCACAGAATTCTTCCATCACAACAATTTCAATTCGCATTCACCTTCCCATCGGATTTAGAGGACAAATTTATATTGTTCATTCTGGAGTCCAGAATGGCCCAAGAACACATCCGAAACAATAATAAATGCGCAAGACGCCTTGCATAGACAATCCCACAAGCATCTTAGTGATGGGAGGAATTGATTTCATTGTTTGAAGAGTAGCAACTGGGGACAGTTGATTTTTCTTGTCTTGTGCGAATGTCATGATCCAAACAGGATTCGGATCAAAACATAGTAATATGCTGTCACTAGTCACCATCCCTACAGCACACATCACATTACAAGGACCATTCATACTGGAATGCCCCCATCTGCATATGGAGTAGAAAGGAATACCCTTATCTGCATATAGGACACACAGGAAATCCTTATCTGCACATAGGACATACATGAAACCCTTATCTATACAAGGGACATGCAAGGAAACCCTTATCTACAGAAGGGACATGCAAGAAAACCCTTATCTATGCAGAAGAAATGAAGGAATACCCTTATCTTAACTGATAAGGCCCCCAAAACATCTTATCAGAGGCCAAAGAAGCACAAGAAGCACAGCCACATCCTTATCTCCAATCATAGAGATAACACATGCCACCCATCATTCCCTGATCAAGAAGCACATCACATTTCATATCAATTGATCAAATACAGCCCAGCCCTGATCTTATCTTTTTCTTAACTGATAAGGATACCCACATGGCATGGCATCAATTGATCAAGAAGCACAGCCTCAGGAAGATGATTCTAGAAGCATACCCTGGCACAGCCCTTGCCTTTGATTCACACACCCAAGATTGGACCAGCAACATGACTCACTCCCATCAAATGTGACTCATTGGTCTATCCATGTCAAATTATGACCCTTATGACATACTCATGACCCCCCATGACTCATTATGACCACCCATGACTAATTATGACTATTTCTGACTCATTATGCCCCCTCCTTTGATTATAATACCTATGTGACTCATTAATTGACTCTGTATGAGTCACAAACCCATGCCTTCCTTTCTTATGACTCCTTATGAGTCATAACCCCCCCATGCCTTTCATCATTATGACTCCTTATGAGTCATAAACCTATGCCTCTCCCCTATATGACTCCCTATGAGTCATATCCTATGCTCTCCATTTCATATACCATTCTATGACTCAGTATGACTCCTGCTGTAGAATAGGTATATATAGAGCCCAGTTTCTGCTGGAGATGGCTCAGTCACCTAATCTGACAGGCCCAGTCACAGGACAGTCCCTCTCCCAGATTCTGATTCACCCCATCTGTATTTGTTTGTATTACCTACTTTGGTAGTAGCTAGTACCCAAATACCAATTGCAGTTCAGGTCATCATTCATTTGTTTAAGGATATCAATCTCAGATATATTGATACTCCCTTATTACTTGTTTGATATATATTCTTTGTGTTCTGTCACATAGTACAGTCACATTCAATTTCTTTCAAGTTCTATTGATCATCACCAAAGATATCCCAGTACTTTATTCTGCACTAGTAGCCAATGTGCATTTGAAGCTTCGGAATAAAGTCCGATATCTTGATCATCAATCCTACTTGCCTATTGTTCAGTTCATTCATTCTGTACATAGTATTTTGTCACACCTCCCTTTTTGTTTGACATCTACTGTTACACTTGCCCATCGCCCATCGCCTATCGCCCATCGTCCATAATCTATCGCTCATCTCTATTGTACCTCTGCTCATTGTATACTTGCTACTTGTATACTTGACTGTTGTACACTCGTTCATCTTACACTGTTCATACTTGCTTGAGTTATTATCCGCTTATACTCTCGCATACCTCTTGTCACTCAAAGTCTTTACCTTCAGTAGGGAAGACCTCACTGTTCACTCATCCTCTATAAGTCATACATCTGACTTATATTATTGTCAAGTATTTGTTATATCCCTCAAAGCTAACCTTTGATAGGATTCACACCACAACCCAACCACCCAACAGGAATACCCCAGAGTTATTAAAGAGCTAAATCCTTGTTCCTAAAGGACAACAAGGTAATTTCCCGATCAACGACGCACTCCGGAAACCCTTGGTGTGGATTTGTTCAAACACTTCCCACGCAAAACACCGGAACACTGGACAGCACTTAAAAGGATATTCCGCTACCTAAAGGGAATGATGGATTACGAACTAACGTATGGCAGAAAGGACCAACGGATTATGACGGAAACCATTCATTACGTCGATGCCGATTGGGGATCCAACCCGCACCGGAAATCCATTAGCGGATATGTGTTCACGATCGCAGGGGGAGCTCGAAGAAGCAAAGCACGATTGCGTTGTCAACAGCCGAAGCGGAATATGTTGCCGCTACTCATGCCATGAAACAGCTAATCTGGCATAGAAACTTGTTGAAGGAATTGGACCTACGGTCGGACGAAACATCGATTTTACAATCCGATAATCAGGCCGCGATTGCTATATTGCACAACCTGGAATTCCACGGGCAGACAAAGCACATAGATATCAATCTACATTTCCTATGAGATCACGTCGTGTCTGGTATTCTCAAAGTCACGTATATTCCTTCCGAAGAAAATCTAGCGGACATATTTACAAAAGGGTTACCTCGCCTGCTTCACGCAAAGTTCACAGCCGAACTTGGTCTATTGACCGGAGAGGAACGGGAAAGAGCGGGACACGTAACGGAATACATGGATGATGTTTACCGTGACCCGGAACGAGTCGAAGAGTATTCGACCAAGGGGGAGTGTTGGGAATAGTGGCCGAATAGTCGCAGAAAGGATTAGTAATTCGTATCACGTGACCCCGGAACTCAAACACACCCATCCAATGAATAATGCTGAAGCGCAGCATGTATTCTACTCACCACAGGAAACTTCTAGTAGATTTAGCTAGTAGTATAAAAACCCTCTCAGAGAGAGGCAAATATAATTCATTCCACACAAAATATCTTAGCAGTCAACAACCACTGCAAACTATACATTCCAATAGAAACCAACATAAAAATGTGAATTATCAACTCACTGAGGGAAAGTAGAACCTATAAAAATTGGAATGTGTTGAAATGAAGAGCTGGATGAATTTAAGCTATTTCTTTATGGTTTATTCAAGGAAGAGGAGATAGATTTTTGGTGAACAAAACATGACCTTTGGGCTAAAAGCCTAAAACTGATACTAAAGATCTACCTCCTGGAATACAGCACTACACAATAACTTATTGTGTTTTGCATGTGACTTTGCCAACGTCACAGTCATGCTTCATTTTGAGCGCCCAACTCAAAATTGCCATAACTCATGTAATACTCAACGTACAGCTTAGCAGTTTAAAATATGAGAGTTCGAATATAATGTCTAGATGTTCACAGTGTAAAAAGTCCCGAAAACGGTCACACAAAAAACCAAATTTTTCGGTGCAACCCCCCCATGTGCAACACCTCCAGAAGCTTTTGGAGTACATCAATCTGCACCAAACTTCACATGCATGACCTCTGGTAACCTATCAATGTGCTAGTCAATCACTGTTACTTTCTTGTTGATAATTCAATTCCAAGGTGAGGGAAATTGATGATAACCGCCTAAATTGGGAATTCAATGAAAACTTGGCAGTTCAACACTATCAACAACCACCCATGGTTCAAGGCAAGGCGATCGCGTCAGTTGTTCAGTGGATAATTGTATGACTCGGCACAACCATGACGGAGGAGGACATTGCCATGTACACCAATGTCTCTAGTCGTTCCGTTCAGAAGATACTGGCATACTTCAAGCGTTCTGGCCGAATCAATGTCCCTGAGTGCAAAAGGCCAAAAGTGCATTGAATTCTGTGTAACTATGATATTGAGGTGTGTAGCATTACATCTTGTGCACTCGTTCTCCACAAACTTTCAATATGCAGTATATGCATCACAGGTTGAATGAATGCCCTGATCTGTATCTCGACGAACTGCGAATGAAGCTCCAGGAGACTTGCGGTACCTCAGTATCAATTTCGACGATATGGAGAACCCTCGTAAAGGGCGGTTATACCATGAAAAAGGTACACTTTGCACACTATTTCATAATTATTCAACTAATCAATTGTCAGCTCTCCCGTGTCGCGATCGAACGAAGTGAAGAGAAACGAAACATGTTTGCTGCTCGCATTGGCACATATGAGGCTGAACAACTAGTTTTTGTCGATGAAAGTGCTGTGGATCGTTGAACAACGTATCGTGGAAAAGCCTGGGCCATCCGTGGCTGAAAAGCAACTCGCAAAGCCTTCTTTTGCTGCGGACGACGGTATGTTCGCTCACATTTCAGTCCTCCATTCATTGACAATGCTGCTATATGTCTAGGTTTTCTGTTCTTCCCGCTTTGGCCCTCGAAGATGGCATCATCCACTGCGAAATTGTTGAAGGCGCTTTTGACACAAATCTTTTTTATTCATTCATAAACCGTCTCCTTGATCAAATGCAACCATTCCCCGCCCCAAAATCAGTTATTGTCATGGATAATTGCCGAATTCACAAGCACCCTGAAATTTTGGAGCTCATCGAATCTCGGTAAGTTTTGATTTATATTATCTTCAATTTTGTGACTACCATGTCATTATTCAGAGGCATGCGGTGTGAATTTCTACCACCGTATTCGCCTGACTACAATCCCATCGAACTGGCATTCTCTGCAATGAAATATTCCCTCCGCCGCAATGGCGAATACGTCCGTATGGCTATGACAGAATTGACTTTAATGGATATTTATTGTGTGTTACTCAAACCCCTCTATGAGATTAGCCCCGCGGATGTATTTGGTTGGTTTAGGCACTGTGGTTATGTGTAGCTTGTCCTGTCCCCCCCTCCACCATTCCTGTACAATATATGTATACCCTTTGTTGTAAATGTGATCTGTGACTTGCTGGTCAGGGAATTAGAATACGTGGCAAAGAACAGTTTTCATATTGTAAATGTACAAAATACACGGGGTCACCACACCTAGGTAATCGAAGCTTGATCACCGGCAGACTGTTTTATCAAAAAACCTAACAACTACTCAATCGCAACCCCAATTCGAACAGCAATTTGTTGCCTCCTTTCTATAACAGTGGAATTAGCCGGCAAGGCAGGTAAACCCAGCACATTCACGGATGCAATACACTCTTGAACTGAGAAGAATTAGGTAACAAGCTCGGAACGGGATAGCAGAATGATCTCACCTGTGAATAGTACAAGTTCATCCCAGGTTCGAGGATTAGGCACTCCCATTAGCGGGTGAACACCATTGGCAACTACGGTTGGGTTACGGAGGGGCCCTCGAGGTCCTGATTGGCTGTTGTAAAGGAGAATGGGAAGTTCATCTGACCGTTGAAGCAGCAACGTGACATTATCATCGATTCGGTTGACCGTTGCGGTGAGGTTCACCAACCAGGGCGGAGCGGCATTTCCCCCTGGATTATGGGAGAAAGTAACTGAATTCTTGTAGAGTTCAGTGGATCCAATTTCTGCGTCAGTGGCATGGAGGGGATGTCCTGCCACTATCATGAACAATCAGTAGAGTTCTCACAGCAAAAATCTTCTCATACTGACATTTGGAGTGTGAGAGCTTTTCCACATAGTCCTTCACATTTGTGATATCCGCAAGGGCGGGTGGATTAGCAGTGAGGGGCGGAGGGATCACTCCCGCAGCATTGGGGGGTGGGACAAGAGCCATGGTTTGCATGAGCTGTTTGGTTGCATGAGTAATTGTTGATGTACGAAATAAAATTTTACGTTGTTCCTGGCACCAGAGCACTGAAGATTCGACCTTGAAAAGCCAGAGTCTGTCTGATCTTTTAGTGTTTACAAACGCTGACACTAAATGGCTCATACTCACAGCTGTTCCTCCTGCTATGGCCCAAGGGGCTGTGAAAAGACAACAAGAAGCAGCGAAAGCCAAACGGAAGGCCGTCCAGGAAGCAAAAGCAGCAGCGAATCCCCAAACTGTCACCCCTGCTCCCTCTGCTGATGAAGCACCTCAGGAATCAGCTGTAACTGATCCTAACAAAAAGGGGTGCACTGACAGAGTAACCATGTCAACTCGAACCCGTTCAACTCATTCTGCTTCCACAAATGGTTCCAATCCTGCGAGAACCGGCACCTTCTTGAAATCAGCCGCATCGACATTCAGTTCCGATGCAGATGACTCTGCTGCATCAAAGCCATCATCTGACAACCAGAAACTCACCTCAGCTCAGCCAACTCGTGCAGCTTCGAACCCAGTCAGGGCCTTATTCCATCGCATGGCAGTAGACCTCCTCAACGAGCAAACCGGGGATGAACACGAATCTGATGTGGGAGAAAACACAGCTGAAAAGGAGGAGGAGGAACTGGAGTACACAGACAGGGAAATATATTCTGAGGAGGTCGAGGTGGTTGAAGAGGCACCGAAGGAGCCAGCCCGCAAAAAAGCTGTTGCCAAGACAAAGAAAAAGGCTCTGCCAACTACCCTGTCTGAGGATAGTGACAGCGATCTCATGGATGGTGATTATATCTGCTCATGAATGTTTTGTCATTGCTCATTCTATGCCAGACTCGTTTACGTACACCATTGAGGTAAACAACAGAACAACACAGACGCGGTTAATTGAGATGTTGAATTCAACGACTACATGGTTCAGACTTCAGCAAAAATTGGCTGAAAGGTTCAATATATACCCTACGTCTCTCCATGCTCAGTATCGTTTCAGCACAGACAACAAACAGTCCCTCCCACTCGACCTTACCTCACAAGTTCATCTCAATACCATGATTTCACTTCTTCGGCCACTTGTGGTTCCACCAATCCTTGCCAATGGCCATCGTTCAACTTGTCAAATGAAACCTGTTGTGGTTCAAATTTTCAATAAAGGTGATGATCCGGCACTCGTCAGGGATAATAAAGTGAGTACCACATTATAATTTAATAACTCTTTGCATTAATCCAACGTTTCAATGAAGAGCAGCGGTACAGGAAAGTCAGTTGGGAAGCCGGTGGTCATTGACCAGGATAGGCCGAAAACAGATGCAGACCATTATCACGAACGGAAAGTGCAAGCGCGTACCCAAATTATTAACACCTTCCAGTGCGATGTCCATAGCCTTCCTGGAAAGCCTGTTCCATGCTACAATGATCCCCACATGGGCCTCTGTTATCCAATCACAGAGCAGAACCTCAATTTATGGGCGACATTGCATGTAAGATTATTCTTTTTATGTGCCATTTGCAAGCCAATTTAGTAATCCTGCACAGCTAAGGCAACCGAATCAATGTCCAGTTGATAAAGTCCCTCCGGAACTTAATATCTATGCCAATGGTCCCCGCACAAGGGCCCCAGCTCAGCACTTACGAGCACAGTCAGCCGTGGCGCAGCACAGTTACCACCCCAAGTCCTTTCAAACAGGGAATTCTCACTTGCGTCCTCAACCTGTGGCTGAACTCGCACACAATACCAACTCAGCAGCTCTCATGCCAAATCCAGCCATGCCAACCACTGGCCCAGCTGCCCCAGTCGAGTACCCCCTTATATCTACCTGGCTGGATTACTGTGACAAGCGTTCTGACCATTCCGGCGAGGAATTCAGTCGACTTCTGCCAAATTTTGACAAAGAAGGTTTCCGTCGAGTTCACCAACTTACTGGGGATCGGATTACTGTGGAGAAGCTTGCAGAATGGATTAACATTGGACAGGGCACAGCAGATCTGCTCATTCGTTATGCCGAGGAAGATGTTGCACTGATAAAGGCCGGAGTCTTCCAGATCATGTCTGACATTGACACGGCTTAAAATCCAGTTGGAAACACAATGCTAAGCCAATCACACATCCTCTGTTGTCTTTTCGAGGTGTGTGCGGCCCAATTTCATATTTCTACGCTCTTTATTTTTGCCTGTGGCTACAAGTTGTCCTGCCCCAATATACCAAAATATTCTCGTTGAAACCTGCTGTGCATGAACGGTCCCTTTTATTAATAATAATAATACAGCTCCCAGCATTAAGATGGACTGCTGGGGAGCATGCATGTGAAGTTTTCCACCACCTGGTGGACTC
This sequence comes from Hygrocybe punicea, assembly GCA_963556145.1. Lineage (NCBI taxonomy): Eukaryota > Fungi > Basidiomycota > Agaricomycetes > Agaricales > Hygrophoraceae > Hygrocybe > Hygrocybe punicea. The sequence goes on from OY744463.1 coordinate 4,235,484, forward strand.
CCGAAGCTTCTGGAGGTGTTGCACGTGGGGGGGTTGCACCGAAAAATTTGGTTTTTTGTGTGACCGTTTTCGGGACTTTTTACACTGTGAACATCCAGACATTATATTCGAACTCTCATATTTCAAACTGCTAAGCTGTACGTTGAGTATTACATGAGTTATGGCAATTTTGAGTTGGGCGCTCAAAATGAAGTGTGACTGTGATGTTGGCAAAGTCACATGCAAAACACAATAAAGCCCTTCACTTCAACACATTCTAGGTTGCATTTTTCTCATATTTCCTGAGTTTTATATCACATGGTCAGTTGGTCACGTGCTCAAACTCACTTGGTTGAAAACTGAAAACTTCAATTTAATGCCGAAGAGTTCCAATAAGCGACACAAGGCTGCAGACTTTTCGGTATACTGGAAAATTTCATCCATACGGAATTTTTTTAATTATTCAGCATAGAAAGCGAAACTTAAACTCGGCACAGGGAAACTAGCACCTACTAATGCTGTAAATACCTCCTTCAAGGCTCGCTGTGAGTTCGTAACCTGTTTGGTGCAGCTAACAGGCATTTTTAACGCCTTACTATAGCTATCGCGTTGCCTACGCAGAGCATTACGGTTCCGAAGGATGAAGATGTCCCCACTACAAAGCGGAGACTGACCTTCGAAAACCTCATTGCGCATATTAAACATTACAGTGCGGGTACTCGTAGAGGCACGTTCTTCCTTATAATCGTGTCGGAATCTGGACTTACTCAAGAAGTAGACGCGATTTTGGGGTTACGAGAACTGTTTGAAGTTCACCCAGAATCGATTCACACGTCGTTAACTTCACTTCTCAATGCCTGCGTCCGAGTGATTGGAGATGAGGTAGTCAACGCAGCGCCTTGTTCTCAGCATTAAGCTGACGATTGTTATATCACCTTTGAGGATGCTAGCGTGCGGAAAAGTTTGTTGTCTTTTTTCGCTTGGCTCCTCCCCAGAATACCTCGAGTAAGAATGGTCTATACCTGTAACGTCGTACGTGATGCTGATAAGATCTACCTAGGGGATATTGATCCCTCATTCCTCGTCACTCCTTCTATTCACGACCTCGGCCCAGACCCACATTTTCCCTGAAATCCGCATAGATTCCATCCGCTTCTTGGACCTCTTTCTGGAGCGATTTCCAGAAATTCTCGTGGCTGGTTGGACGGAAGAAGGTGGCGGCCATGGAGGTCGAATTTTGGAAGGTTACCTTGGGCTTCTGAATGCCCCGACCGATTTCAATGATGAAGGCAAGCCACCCCTGTTTTGATCAGACATCATCATCTCGCTCATGTAATTTTCATTAAGGCCCAAAGGCTACTTCGACTGGTATTGTGCTGTCTCTTTCCGTGTGTCCATATATCGACATATCTACGTCGTGTGCTGAAGCATATGTGTTACAGTCCAAACTAATCATTCTCCAGTCACTCTCTACATTTCTCCGCAGCGCCCTCTCCCCCCACGTTGCCTTCTCAAATAATCATGGAAAAGATGTCTCATCAGTCCCTACAAGCGCCTGGTACCTTGCTTCTTCATTCTCAAAGTCAGAGGCTTTCGGAACCTTCCACCAGATCCTTAACGCAGTCCCTCAGTCCTGCCGTCATTGCAAGGATGGGATTGACGTGGGGGACGATTTTACCCGGAAATATGAACTCGCAACAGAACCATTCGAGAGTCATTGGACCCTCCAGCAATTATCGGATGTGATCAACGTCAACGGAGGCCTTGCAAACAAAGCTGATGTCTGCGCAGTTGACATCTCCTTTGTAGTGGTGAGTGTTTCAACAATATGTGCTGCCATTGCGTTCTGAGTGTAACACAGCGTCTGGCCCGTACAATGCATTCGACTCTGATATCGACCTTCCTCGATTGCGCTCCTGCTGCTTTCTCTCCCAGTGTGGCTCCCTCTGAAGCTGATTTGAAATTGGTCGTTGCGACAGGGCAGATAACACGGAGCCTTTACGGGGCGATTTTGAAAGCGCCAACATTGGTTGGTTTATCGCCCTCGCCCTTAATTTGCTTGAACGAATACCTCTATAGGAGACTGGGCACTACGGCGCACTGTGCGAGAATCTCAAGTCAATACTTGTACACATGGCAGCCTACTTTCCCTTTCGACCCTGGGGGAACCGCGATATCAAGGTTTGTTTTACCGAGTCACATTACCGCACTCGAGGTTGATACCTATCATCTGTAGACAGAAGATGCCTTCAATGATTTAAATATCATATTCTGCGAGCTCACCTCATTGCTTGTACTTTCGTCCGAAACCCATTTTAGCACAGGCTTCAGAAAACCCCGTCAAGTGAACAGGAGCATACACCATTCCAAGGCAGTGTCCTTTTCCGCACAAACTGAGTGTGTCAGCGAATACGTTATTCAACTCCTCAGAGGCGAATTTGCGCCGTCATTTCAACTTGGTCGCCCTCTCTCACTGGCGGGATACATCGCGTTACTGCCTACAATTTGGTCCTTACTGAATAATCCAAGTACGAGCCAACCTCATCTGTCCAGTAATGTTCTGCAGGCTGTGGTCGAGCACGCCATCAAGTCGTCCTCCAAATCTGCCATTAAAAAATCAACAATCGAGTTCGTGGCCCGTATTATTCTGGTGAGAAAGTTCCTTTTTATGCACATTTCAATTTTTCTAAAGTTGGTGGTGGGGTAGCTGGAGACGGAACGGGCGTATCATGGAACATTCAAAGTGGCAAGAAATGGCAAGGAGATTGCCATGTTGGAGGAATGGATAAGCCATCTGCCCAAGACTCTATGGGAGCTCGGATCGAGCAATATGATCTGCACCGAGGCAAGTTCTTCATTCGCATGGAGCCATCCGAGCCGAACCTGATGTCGGAAGAACTTTTCCCCAAAAAAGACGATCCTTCGTTTCCTTCTGCGGTTTTTTCAACGCAGGTCATGCCTGGTAAACCAAGAGGTGCGTTCTGGTCTGCGGCGTTTGCAGTTATTGATAAAACGTTGTGCTTGGCTGGCAGGTCATCAGATCGGTGCGATCACGGCTAGTACCTTACTTTAGCGTCACACATGTTGTGCGGGGACAACTCCTTGGTCCCTACACCAAGTTGCCGGACTCAGGTGTTCGCAGACTGGCTCTCGATGTGGTGACCACGCTCACTACCTCGGTTGTTGGCCAAAATGATGGGTTGGCAGCCGCGGTGGAGCAGGCAGTTGCCGATACGGAGGAGCGAAGCTATTGGGCATATCTAAGCTCAGTTTGAGTGCCGCATGACTATACGGATGCAGAAATTTTATTCACTTTTACTTGCTACGCCACCATGTAAAAACTGATTATCATAAAGTTTCCTGTATCTTCTTCACTAGGAAGAATTCTACCTTGGTACAATCCATACATCATGGCCTGCATATCAAAACATTACAGAACTTATCGCCAACCTGAAGCGATTTGAGCTAGCTCGATAAGAACGACAGATATCAGGGGGGGGATTTCCTACAAGCTCTTCGCCCGCTCGGCTAGCAAGCGATACAGAAGAGGGCGCGCCTGGCGCTAGGATCCAACTAAATAAAAGAATGTGGGATATGATATAAATAAATACCGAGAGAAAAGAGTGGGTAAGTGGCCGAAACGATCTACATCCACGTCCACGTCATTCCATGGATGCGACCGACGGAGGGGTCCGCGAGCCTCATGAATGCATTCGGGGAAAAGTCAAGGGAGGTGGTATTGCACCCTGTACAGCGGTCGACTACAGTGACGGTCACAGTGTTGCCTTGGTCTAGGAACAGCTGACTCTTGACTATCCAGTTGACGACACAGCGTGGATAAACTCACAAGTAGCGGCGATCTTGCGACCGCATACGGGGTTTGTGTTGGGGTTGCCGCGGTCATATCCACTGAAGAGGACAAGGATGAATACGAGAGTGTCGAAGGATAGGTAGCCGTTACGTACGGATATGTATCGTACAACAATTGGGACACTGCACAGATGTTATCATTGTCGTTGCTCGTGATGCCACAAGAACCCAAGCCAGTGGCATAGAACGTGCCTGGAATACGAGAAAGGGTGTTAGGCGATGCAAGGATCAAGAAGAGGTTTGATACGAGCCATCGCCGGTCTGAGTTCCCTCCATGTAACTGGGCTGGTCGTTGGGAGGGTTTGTGGGAGCTGGGGGAGCGGGAGGAGGATTCGTATGCTGCTTGTGGGTGGTGGATGGGGGAGGGCTGGTGGATGATGTTGGTTCCGAGCCGGGATTCACAACGGGGGGTGTAGTTGTTTTAGAAGCAGTGGACGACGACTGAGAGCCAAGTGCAGAGGTGGGTGGTTTGCGGGGCTTGCACCGCTTGCTGAGGGACCTCTTGTGAAAGACTGGTTGGGTTGAGTTATGCGGGAGGATGTCCGGTGCTGCGACGCGTGCTGCGACGGAACGATGACGGCGGGGGAGGTAGGCGTGAGGGGTGGCGAGGGAGGTAGCGGAAAGAACTAGAGACAAAAGAAGGATGGAGTTTGAGAATAACATGTTGGGGGGCGGGGGGGGAGGAGGGGGAGGAGGGGGAGGGGATGTCGACTGTTGGCAAAGGATTGCGGGAGGACTTTATATGAAGTTTGGAAAAATAAAATAAAAAGAAATAAAAGAGTGAGCAGAGAGTCACACGGGTCACAACATTGTTGTCGTCACGCGCCGCTCATTAGGGTGCCAACGTTCACTCTCCTACCCCCACGTTGATTGCTGCAGATCACGGAAATTATGCAATGGCATTCAGTTCCCAGGACTCCCCTTGGCTGCATACATCTTCACCAATCCAGTACTCGCAGTCCCTTCCAAGCTTTTCGCGTATGCATCAATCTGTCCAAGCAAAAGCATGCTCTCCAGTCTGCTGGGATCTGGCGGAATCTTAAACAACCTATTCACATCCTCCTCTGGGAGCGGTGCGAGCCCTTGCGCTACACGCGCCTCGTTCTCCTCCTTGCGCTTCGCCACGTAGTTGTCTGCCCGAGCCTTTTCTCGCGCGATCTGTCGCGACAGATACGCAAGGTTCCCTTCTTCTGTTCGGTGGTGTTCTATCGCGTCGATAATCTGCTCTAGGTGCCGTGTAATACCCGACGTACCCAGGTCAAGCGTCGAAAACGATGGTGGCAGTGCAGAGCTTGTGGCTGAATCCGATCTAACATCTGGTAAATGGGAAATGGCCGGTTCCGTAAGCACCCCGAGGAACGAGGTCAGTAACGGATTCGTTCGGATTTTGAGAGGCACTTCCTCTAATATGCATGAAAATGTGAGCCGGTGGCTTATAAGGCTACAAAGAGACCGCTTTCAGCATTGGGCTTTCAGACTGTTTCAATTCTACATCACCTTGCAGTGCTAAAGTTAGTCTTCCTGTATGCATCCAGGAAGGCACTCGTCAGCCGAAAGGCACGGAAGGATGCATTTCCCCGCGCTGTCTGCGACAGATCTTTTTAAGGTTTTGTGCGTATAAGCAACGCGGACTTGAGCAAAGAACCCAGGAAGACAAACCATGAACAATCACGATCCCGCCGTGCCGTAGCTTCTCCTGATGGATGGTCTGAGTGTCCACCAATGTTTGATTGAAGAACGCTCCGAGGGTCGTTGCTTGGTAAAATCCCACCACACTGTCATCCGCCTGGACCTCTTTCAGGGAACGCAACATGGATGTTTGATACCGCGCTAATGAGGTGCTGCCGTAAATAGACATCATGAAGGCGTATTGGACAAGTCATCTCACCAATGGATTTCGTCGCTTTGTCGTCTTCTTCGCCAGCACTGTGTGGCAGCGGAAACGAGTTGGAAATTTCCAGCGTACCATCTAGATCGAGACCCAAGAGAAGCCCATGCGCTACCGTTGACGACGCATCACGACCATGTTTAACAATTTTGGTCACAACCTAAGAGACGCCGCAGGGTAACCAATTAAATAGAATAAAATATAGCATATTTCCAGCAATAATTCACCAGGCCGTCGAGCTGAACACACGTCAAAGGAATTTCAGCCTCAATGTCGATCACCTTGGACATGGACGCAGGGATGGCTTCATAAGTGGGAGCTGCTGGTGCGGGAGTGGTTTGGGGTGCAGGAAGGGAGGCCGCAAGGGCCGCTGCCATGGAGGTCGCTGCCATTTTGTTGGAAAAAAAAAACTTGAACGAAAAAGCAAAACCTTTCATCTCCCAAGGTCCCCGCCAAACAAGTATAAATGTCCATAAATATTATGAACGAACCAGTTCAGATTACATAAGCATGGCACTGTGGTCGTAACTTGACAAGCTTCCAATATGACAATGTCTCGTTCAGCAAGAATTACCCTTTTACTGGTCATCGACATCGTCTTTTTCTTCGTTGAACTCGTCGTTGGTCGGCCACGTTTCGTCCATTAAGCTCCCGCGTTATCTAATGATAAGCACAGGCTACGCCGTTGGCTCCTTGGCGCTTGTCGCGGACAGTTTTCATATGTTGAAGTGAGCTTACCAAGTATTCAAAAACAAGACCGCGTATTTATCACGGCGTTGGGCAGCGATGTCATGAGTTTGATTGTAGCACTTCTTGCCATAAAGGTCGCCACGATCTTCTTTGTCTTTATTGACTGACTTGCGGACCCTAATTCCAGTTGACTGCTCAAAATGCTACGGACTCGCGGTATACCTATGGTTGGCACAGGGCCGAAATCCTTGCCGCCCTCATTAATGGCGTGTTCCTCCTCGCCCTTTGCTTCTCCATATCTCTCGAGGCCATCGAACGTTTCTTCAGTACTCCAGGCATGTTCAATCTCTGGAGATTGATTAAAGTGTTAACCCTTCGTGTTCCTCCAGAGATTAAAAATCCCCGTCTCGTAGTAATAGTCGGGTCTTTTGGACTGGCGTCTAACATTGTCGGACTATTCCTATTCCATGGTTTGTTGCATTATCTTTCTGGTCACCCTGTCATTACCGTTGTTATAGAGCATAGTCATGGCCACTCTCATGATGGGAGTTCTTCCAAAGTAGCGAGCATCGCACCTAGTCCCAGACGAGCAGCTGGCGACGTCAGGCTTGATCAAGGCAGCCATCTTCGATCCGGCGGTGGTCGTTCCCGTTCCGCCTCCTATTCATCCCTGTATGGCCACCCTGCAGCGACACGCGCCTCCCTTGTCCAAGTCGCCAATAACATGGCATCACATGCCCGATCAACATCCCCGATGTCTCGGAGACGAAACCATATTGTGCACCCTTCCGAAACCACTGCAGACTCTAGCGAGAACCCAAGCGAACAAACACCACTTCTTTCACAACCGGGTGAACTCGCAACGCCGCCCGGCCACGCGCATGCTAGCCCGTCCAACAAGGGTCACGGCAGACACACCCACCCCGGATCAATGAATATGCGGGCCCTTATGCTTCACGTTTTTGGCGATGCTCTTGGGAATCTTGGTGTCATTGCCACAGGCTTGGTCATCTGGCTCACTGAATGGAAGTTCAAGTACTATTTCGATCCTATAATCAGTCTTGTAATCACTGTCATTATATTCTCTTCCGCGTTACCTCTTGGTGAGCTTCTGCAAATTGATGCTATATCGGTCAACTTACCATTTATGGCAGTCCGTAGTGCATCATTTATCCTCCTCCAGGGCGTTCCTGCCAATGTCTCCATTGAAGAAGTCAGAACCTCCATCTTAGCTGTCGATGGTGTTCTTTCTCTCCATGAATTGCACATCTGGCAGCTCTCCGAAACCAAAATCGTGGCATCTGTTCACGTGACCGCCTCCCGTGACCACGACTTCATGTTTGTTGCCTCGAAAATTCGGAACGCTCTTCACGATCAGGGCATTCATTCTAGTACCATACAACCAGAGTATCACTGTCCACAGAATGCGCCTCCTGACGAACTTATAAAGGTTATTGTATCATTCTGTCTTTACGTTTGTGGCTAACCGTATTGCCCAACAGAATTCGTCTTGTCTCATTCTGTGCCCACCTGATCAGGGCTGTGACCCATCCGAGAATGCTTGTTGTCGTGCGTAGTCCACCAATTTGAAATCTGACTTCCGTAACTTCCCATGACTGTAGCCCCGCCTTCAACAGATGTTTAGAATTTCCAGTAATATACGGTGTATGCTGAACGGTGAACCATTACATTCCTAATTCACTCACGAATGTTGGGAAATTTGCTACGAAAGACGGTGAGGAGGTCAAACGTTGCACAACGGCTTCGCAGGTAGGACTGCGATTACGCAATGCCACCGCGAATCTACGTGTCATAGCTGCGGTTGACTGACCCAGAACATGACGCGTTTCGCCGGTGATCGAATGTAAAGCCCACTCCAAATGAAGCGAAGCAGTGAGCACAGATGATATGACAATGACGAGCAATTCGATGTTCATCGTTTGTTCTGGCGGTTTTTGACGGTCGATTGCATGAATCAGCGATGGAAGCACGATATGCAGAAATACAGGTAGGAGAGGTGGACTTGATAACCGTGGTATCGTCAAGGCGAAAGTCGCTATACGTCGGCACGTTTCCATTTCGCCCTGGCTTGCGGCAGCGCTGAGTTCCGACCAGAGCAGAAGGAGAAATTCGGCTGATGACGAGAGAAGCGTACAATAGCCAACATCCAACGAAACTGCATTTGCCGCACGCGCCGAAGCCAGTGAATCTCGGATAGCAATCCGGGGTTGATCCATCCAGGTCGTGGGTAGAACCGTGGGATGCAATTCTTATGGGTTCGAGTTAGTTCACAAATAAATTTTGGATTACAACTAGACCACAAACCGCCATTAATCCCGAGAGCCCGTACTGTTGCCTGACGGATAGACACGTCAAAGTGGACGGTGTCTTGTCCTCCTCGATCATTGAGCAGTTTCAGAATGGAGGGACTACAGAGACACAGAACTGGGCGAGGACATTCGGGAGACAAAAGGAGCGTCTGCAGAATATCCATATGAATCGGCGCAGAAAAGCTGTCAAACAAATTAGCAATATAACATAGACATCAGAAAAAGTAAGAACCTTCTCTTCTCAATATCTTTGAGAAGAGCCCGCACTACACCTACTAGCGTCCAGTTGAGAAGACTTGAAGTGAAATAAGCCACTCCATTGGTCAGAACATCGAATGTGATCTTGTTTTCTGAATACGCCAGAATGGCATGCGAGAAAAGGGTCGCAGAGATTCGTAAAAGAGTTCTCGGAGGTGTTGATCTAGCAATCTGTGAGATGCTGAGTCGGGGTCCACGAAGAAGTCAGAATACCTAAAAATAGTGTCTTCTATTCCATCACTATTGTGGTCGAAGAGCGCTTTGAACCAGATGCTGAAAGCAGCCGCATCCTCTCCCGAAAGATCTTCAACAGAGTGAACCACGGTGGTCGACCGAAGAAACCCTGTCGAAAGACATTTATCTCCAACAGTGAAAAAATCTTGGGTTAGCTGGTAATAATCGCAGGTTAATGTCGTTACATGTCGACGATTTAAAGGACTTGCATGGTAACGCGATAGGGTTGATTGCAAGAACAGAACCACATCCCCGAGATGGCTGACGGCCGTCTGTGGGTCCCCTTTTGTAGAACCTATTAGCAAGAACCAATGAACCTAGCTGCTGCTGCTTGCCAACTGTCTCGCATTCATATTCGTCCAAGAAAGTAAGTGCGTAGAAAATCAGATCAGATATCTTGATGTGCAAGGATACGATGTCTAGTGCAGCATCGTTCAAGTAGAGTAATTTGCATAGATGATGAAATGATTCCAAATCAAGGCTGCTTGTCAAGATGCCAAAACGCTGCCCTTGTAATCTCAGCATTAGACGGTAGATTCAGAGCAACTCTCTAACCTTTCGCAGGACTTGAGCGAAATCGGCATGGCTTCCCGGATCCCCTAGAACTCGTTCCATCAGACTATAAACATTTTCAACGTTTGTATCCAGTGTCAATTTTGAGTCTATATATGACTCCACGAGGTCGCCGATCAATTAAAAGGCAATATATTAAAAGAGGACTCACCTCCAGATCACATCCTGCTTCGAGCGCCTCGGATTGTAGTCGCACTGCATCATCGTTTGATATCATGGGATCCATGGCAATTGCAAATGTTCTATCAATGAGCCCAGTAGCAAGGAATTGCTGAAGAATGCCCCGAGTGAAAAGGCGAGGACTGGCGACCAGTGAGTTCCACGAAACCTGACATGATTGCTCAAGCACTCACTCCTCAACATGCTCGTAGCCCTGCGGACTTGCCGGCTGAGACAGTACACGATTGCACTGCGATACGAGATCAGAACGTCGTAGAACAGAAGATAAGGCCATTTGCATAGCCGCTCGCTAAGCTTGGCATCAATAAATATTAAAATCGTTCAGAAATGAACGTACCCAATCTGCTTCATTCGCATTCTCTGTTTTCAAAGCTTTTTCGAACGTTACTAGGAGGCGAGGAAGCTATATATTTTAATCGGGATGATCATTAGTTGTCAATATGAACATACAGAATAGGTCGAATCGCACACGACCGATGATGAAAGCTCTCCAAAGCGAGACAGAACCACCTCCTCGGCCAGATGAAGATTGCGAGAGACACATAAACGCCGACAAGAGAAGTTGAGTATAAAATACCGTAGGTGCCCAAGAAGTACATCGTAATGTTCCCAGAAGTAACACAACCGGATCTGAACCGCTTCCTGAACCAAACGCCATTGCTCTGTAGCGGACCTAGAATATGATGAATTTCAAACAGCTGACAATAAATTTAACCCACCAGGTGGTGCAAGATAAGACTCAAGGTAACAATATCAGCGTCCGAACCAGGGCCCAAAAAGTCGCCTTTGCCAAGAGCCAACTGAATGTTTTGCATCAATTGGGCTTCCCTAGCAACTTTGGCATCATCTCCAATCAGAAGGCTAAGTGATACCACAAAAGTCTGCAAAACTTGTCGGACGTCATCCGAGAGAGGATTGACGGTTTGAAGGATATCATTAGCATCTGAAAAATATGCTATTGCTTGCGCCGTGGACACTAATGGACATAATCAACATAGGAGAATGATTCTGGGTGGCAGTCGGCTTGCCTTGAGACATATCCGTGACGCATGAGAGTAAAAGAATGATCAGTTCGGACGCAGAAGTAGTGAGCTGGTGGAAATGTGACATGGGAAGCGAATGGGCCGTCCGTAGCAGGGCTAGAGCATCTTGTATAGTCCTAAGTACCACTATTGGTGATTCGGTATAAGAGACAACGGAGCCAATCGGAGGTAATCCGGATGAATAGTGTGCGTCAAGTGCCACTCTGCAAAGCATGTCAAGGGTGGCAGGTGTGTGTAACTCCGGTGAACGAGCAGCTTGCAGTAGCGTTGCCACAAAAACTGGCAAGGAAATCAGACCATCTTGGATGGCGTACTTGAAATAGTCCTGCAGATCGGGGTCTCCAGGGTAGGAGCGATATAATACAAGAACCGAGTCTATACCCGTGGTTACTGATTAAAATGGAGAAAAAGGCTGAACACTAACTGCTCAGAGACCTCTCAATGTCGCTCAAGTCTTGCACAGCCGCTGTTGTGTGATCTTTGGATAGATATAACTTGCAGAAGCCTATCCACTACAAATAGAACATGTCAACGATTCCTCGAAATATGAATCCCCCCACTGACTTTGGTAGCAGGAATACCACCCTGAAAGCAATTTCGCGTAAGGTCAGGTAGCGACATACACAGGAGACGGACGAGGATTTTGTGATCAAATATTATGCAAATATCCAGTCATATTTTACAGCTGTTTGCAGCAAGCTTGACACTAACTCAAATTTTTTGAAGTTTAGAAAAATAAAAGTAATTCAGCTAGCATGGATTGAGATGGTTATAGAGGGAAATTTGTACTATTTCTAAAGGGCTATCTACTCCTGTAATTATATTGGGACAATGTTTAGTGTATGGTGAGTTGTGGATGAAATAGAAGGTAAACCAGTATTTTTTTACAATCCAAAATGATATTGTCAATTGTCAAATTATGGCATCAAATGGGGCAAATGCATAGAGTAGACCAAATGGTCACGGTTCATTTACATCAACAGGTTGGACTTTCCTGTCATGTATTATGGATGTAGGGTTATACCAGATCGGAATGCCAGCAATTATCCTTGTAATCATGTCGAGTAGTCCATCATTGTCTCTGATGTTGGCATATATATATACAGGACAAAAAGGCATACGGTGTATTTCCGCGATAGTACAACACATATAATGACATATACATACATACTCCGAGTCAGTCCAGTAACTCTTCAATTGCATGCGACATCTGTAAAAATACTTCCCAAGAATTTGTGAAGGTAATCACCAGAGCTCCGATAGATTTGTGGCAACCAATGGCAATAGATGCAAATTCCTCACTGACCCAGTCAAGATGAGTGCTTCGGGGCCCTACCTCCTCATCAAGGTATGCACGAAGGTGTTCAACAGCTTGTGGAGTTACTCGGATAAGACAATCAAGGCCACCATACAGGTGCGGATGTTCAAGAGTATCGATCGGAACATGTCCCGATGGCATTATCTTCTTGGCTTGGGCATGGACCGGATGATAGTTCCACCAGGTACGAAAATCATCGAGCTCTGCTTGGACCAGTGGTGGAAATATCCAATTGAATAGGTCCCTTTTGGGTGAATGAACACGCAGATCCAATACAGTTTAAAAACAAGGACAGACCTGTGGAACGGCACACCCGGATTGAATACATGATCCCGCTTCCCTCGCAAGATATGATCCTTGATATTGAGCCCGGTTTTCACTTTGAGCCATCGCCAAAAGCCCTCGATTGTGGTGTGATGAGGGCTTGGAAGGATGACACATGAGGGGAAAATATCAGAATCAACGTCGGGTGCAAACACATCTCTGAAAGTCCACACAAGTTTAATTACTAGCCTACCAAGGAAACAGACGGAAGCTCACCGAAATGCGTCTTGTATTGCATATTGCCAGCCAATTTCGGAACCCTTATCTGTTGTTGATTGGAGCGGAATACCTGTTTTTAACTTTTCATGGCCGCTTTAAAACTTGAGTTGCATGATACTTACCGCCAAATTCTTCTACGAAATCCAAGTAAAGATGGCCAATTGCAGCGGCGCTGCGGCAGTTGGGTATTACTGACACCTTCAATAGAGTGTCGCTCCATTTGTCTTTGTAGGCATAGATTGGCAAGCCAATATCTCCCATTTGTAACGCTTGTTGCGAAAGTTTTTCATGCCCATCAGAGGAAACCTGATGGAAAGGTCCGATTGCTGTTAGAGGACGCCGAACCAGCTGCGTTTGCTTTCCAGGAAAGCGTTGGTCAAATCCTTTTGGAAAGTGTTCGAACATAATGTCGCGAATCATGTTTCTGCCAGTGCGTAGAAAGTCCGCATCCGTGATGACGATGTGACAGTCAGTGCCTTACCTGGATACCGCCATGCCTTTGTTCCTCAACTTCACTTGGAAGTATTTCGGGCCATTGTTCTGTGTCAAGTCCTTGTCAACTTCGTCAAGTACGGCTTGTCTAATGACTTCTGGGGCCAAAGGTCGTCTGGGAGTCGGGATAGCCAATCTTTTCTCCAGTTGTTTCAGCTTGGACAAACTGATACAATTCATCAGGCAACCAACTCCCTTACTGGAATACTGCTTACCGAATGTGCAGGCCATGATCTTCCTGCAGCCTACTGATTCTTTCCTCCTTTTTCAGGCCACGCCGAGCATATTCCATAAGGAATCCTTCAGGATATTGTCAGATGGATCTTGGAAGCAGCACGTAGGTCTATTGTCCATGTTTGAAAAGCCAAGTGAACTCACAATTCTTGTTGCTGTAGCCATTTTTCCCTTCAGGATTTGGCATAGTGTTAGAGTTGATGGTGAGCTGCGAGGAGCTTGGATTGCGAAATGGTGTGATGGTGCAAAATTCAAGTCCGCCTCAGTTGAATGATTTTTTTGCTCTCACTATTCATACACACTCATTTCTAGGCATAACGTAGACTACTCCTCCATTCGTTTATACCAACCTTTCATGTAGGGTGTCTTCGCCGATGGACAACCCAACAGCTTGCGATGACTGTGGTACTCTTTTTCCACTTCAGCAAAATCCCGGTGCTTGCATAAAGTGTGCGAAGCTACTACCCCATGACCGTAATTCTGTGGAATATGCAGACATATCTGTACGTTAAAAATCCTTCACAGAAATATTGAGAAGTCTAATGATTGTTTAGAGTCTAATGATTGTTTAGAATTGGCTGCAATGTCAAATGTGTGGCATCACAAGGCGGAATATGCCACATACCAGTACTATCCAAACATGTGGTTCTACTCGGTGTAATGAGCATGTAAGAGTCAAATCAGCTTGTGAGTCATTTTCACCGAAGAAAAGTGTATTAATACCAATGCGACTATGGAGTGTCAATGCCAGCTCAGATACCACTGCCTCACTCAGGCTGGCATTCACAAACTCTTGCACGGGATGTCACCGATGCCCATCAGATTCGAGCATCAGCCACACGAGATCGGCTCAAGCTGTTGCCCCCAGGGTCAAGGACACCAGTCACTAATATCAACACTGCATCTCTTCTCTACCACGAAAATGGAGGCGGTACCCCAGGAGAAGAAAAAATAATGATCTGCTGGCAGGTAGGTTTGTCCATTCCATCTCAATGAATGAACTTAAATTATTCTTCAGGTACGAGTCAGCAAGAGTCCAAAGCAGATTGATGCCGATCTTGGGAGTGGTGCGAAGCAATGGGCTGTTTCAATGTTCATGACAGGTGTGGCAGCCCAGCTTATTGAATCATTCATGATCAAGAACCGTTCATAGACATCAAGGCTGACATAACGCAGCAAATAAGCGTTGAATGGACTCGAAAACGACCAGCACCATTATTACCATACGTTCATAGACTCACAGAGTGTGCACGTACCTATATACATTATCCAGGGATGATGTAACCTTCCGTTTTGAAGGCAATAAAGTGCTAGAACTGAACACCTCCAGCCTTACACTGCAGAATTTCTATGCTTATTACTCATCCCCAAGCATGGCGCCAATCTATGTTCACAAAGTACCGGCTGTCTGGAAGCATCATTCCAAATCCAAAATGCCACTCCTTTGCTTGGAGATGTACATAGACTTCGATTCCATATGTATCTTGATGCCTATTTATGATACCTTGAAACTAATTTCTTGTTTACAGTGGTTAGACCGAGTTGAAACTACTGAGCATGACAGTAGGCGCGGAAAGACTCTCTCAATGCTCTCAAAACATGTTCGAGAAGATGAAAACTCTGAAGCTGATATGACTGTGCGGAAGCGCTGCCACATGCCTGGTTTGTACCACACTCTTATTGTAGATCATTGCTGACTTCGTGTGCAGGGATGATGGAGTCCCAGTTCCGATTGTCAAATAGGACCAACCTCTCAGTTATTATCTCTTGAAGTCCTGTGACACTAAAGAAAATCACTTGTCGCGTTGATGAAGAAACAGGCAACTGCACATTTGAGAATGAGGGTGAGGTTATCCAAGGCAAATTGTCTGATACGCCAACAAGTTCTGGCAGTATGAAACATGCCTACGATGTATGTTGTTCTATCTTATATCATGTTCATTGAATTTACACCATTCCAACCTAGCTGAGTGTGTCTGATGGACAATTCGTGGCCAAACGATTCTTCACCCTCAGCAATGAAACAGAACCTAATAATTCTACCAGCGGTCAGCGTAATACGGTACCTGTAGCGGATAACAACATTCAGATACAGGCTGAACTCAGCCGATTGGCACTTGGTCAATGGTTTCTCAAAGCATTTTTACGGGATGCCAAGGAAAGAGGCGTCATGGTTGATGACAGTAAGATTTTGTCATGCTTAACCGATGCGTTACTAAACTGTCTTGATGATCAGATATCATGTTTGCTGATGTGTACTTAGGGCAGGAGTCGGAGGACAAGTTGCCCAGCCCAGCCTCTAGAGTTGACGAGTTCAGCGCAGAAAGGATAATGTGGCTTGTTGAAAAGCGTAGGCCAACAACTGTTACCCATTACAGCGGCACTCTCCTGCATACTGCGAACAAAAGAGACCTTTGCAGTTTAACTATTTTTGCTTTCGCACACTTTGTGTATGGCCATAGTAACAAAACTATGGTCTTTGCCAATATTCAGGGTGCGTCTGAGCAAGTCTACAATATTTCATTAATAATACAGCTTACCATTATACAGGTTCGCCAGCATCAGTAAATGGCCAGGATGTTCTGGTTCTTTTTGATATCATGACCCATACTATTGAAGGGTCGATGTTGTTGATGCCGTTTCGATATGATACTGATTACTTTACTTTAGGGATTCTGGTGTTGGTGATTTTGGCAAGGAAGGCATCAAGACATTTCTTGATGACCACCAATGCAGGTCTTTGTGTACCAGTCTTGCGCTCGACAGACGAGCCCCACTGGACCCTCTTTTCGGAGACGTTGATATTGATGAACTTGAAGATGATTTGCTCTGACTCAGACATTGCTAATCATTTATTTACCAGATTATATTGATACATACATTCTTTCATCGAGTATCCTACAAGCCCTTGGCGCAATTAATGTTTTTTTTCGGTATATACATGTGACAATGCATGGCATCATGGAGCTTACGTATACGTGGCCAACAACTCTTCAACAACGTCACTCTTCTTTAGCAACATGCCAGTTACACCTCCAGCGCCATTATCTAATGTCAATGTCAACATACAACCACCTCAGGTCCCTGGTGATCAAGTCACCCATGGTGATATTTATGATGGCGTTCGCTACCGCAGAGATGTTGAATTTGCTCGAGGTAGCCTTTTGACAAACTGATCTCGACTCATCGCTCAATCTCACCATAGATTCAATGAAAGAGACAAACCAAAAGGATGTAGCTGAGGCATACTTGTATGAATCAAGAGTCATCCAAGCCCACGAATATGAGGATCCCAGTGAGTTCTTCTATATTTGGGGCCATACTATAATTGATTAGGTATTCTAAGATATTCCTGGTTGGATGCATGATCTTCTGAGTCCTATTACAAACAACTTGAAGAAAATTAGGAGTGATATTCAAACCATCAAGGCTGATGTTCAGAAGATCAAGGCGGATGTGGTGGAGATGAAGACCGACATTCGAACCTTGAAGGAAGATGTCCAATCCATCAAGGTGCAAGTTGCAAAGGTGCTCATTGACAGGTCTGCACATACCAACCACTGACGTGTCTAACAGGCCACAAATCGCCAGCTCCTCAATGGTCGAGCGATACCTTTTGATGAAGTGCCAGGTATGGATGGGAGGCGACTTGCTGAGGTGAGAGATTGTGATCAGTGCTGATCACCAATTCTCTAACTCTTTGATTCTTCAGGTTGGGCTGCAGCCAATCGGAAGCCTTGATCAGCTTGAGGCAATTGGACTGGACGACATGAAGAAATATTTCAAATTTTATCAACTGAATCAACCTGTAGGAAATCGATCAGTGCATACATTGCGCGAGAGCGTCCGTATTGCGATCGGGTGCATGGCGCCTATCCGGGGGCATTAATGATCGATCTGGTATTGTCCTTGCTTGTATGCTCAAATCTTCTGACATGTTCATGCAATGTCTAATCGCGCTGTGTATCTGCAGACATGCATGCAATTGTAAAGGTCCCCAGCGGACTAAATATGTTGTTTTGTTACCCTTCACATAGCTTGTTGTACTATCATGGAAATACACCGTATGCCTTTTTGTCCTGTATATATATGCCAACATCAGAGACAACGATGGACTACTCGACATGATTACAAGGATAACTGCTGGCATTCCGATCTGGTATAACCCTACATCCATAATACATGACGGGAAAGTCCGACCTGTTGATGTAAATGAACCGTGACCATTTGGTCTACTCTAAAATGCGGTTGCAAAATCGTGACGCTTACATAAACATGGTTGCTGGTAAACGCAGAATCTGAATGACACACGACTCGTTTTCATTGCTCTGAGCAACACCATCACCATTTACTGGATATTTTGGCCAAAGGCCACTCTCTAGGGGGTCTATATTATCTCTGTCAAGTACCATAAAAATTTGACCATAATCAACTTTTTTAACACATGTCTTCCCCCTCACTCTCAAGACCAGCTTCAAACCTCTTGGAATCAACGACATCTCCTTCGTTAAGCAAGGAAGTGTCATGCATGAGCTTCTCATATCATTCAACTGCTTGAGTGAGCTAGTGTTAGTGTTGCTGAAGTTCAGTTCAGTTCAGAAACAGGTTTGGAGCATATTTGTGAAATGTCTCAAGGAGATTAATTTGCATTTGCCCAGAATTTTTTTGATGGCTTCTTTAACACTTTAAATTCTCTTGTATGAGTTGTGCCTGAAGGGAATGTAAAAATTAAATTTTATAAAAATGCAAAAGGGGGTGTAAGTCCGAGGTTTTTCAAAAAATCAAAAAACCTCGGACTTACACCCCCTTTTGCATTTTTATAAATTTCAATTTTTACATTCCCTTCAGGCACAACTCATACAAGAGAATTTAAAGTGTTACAGAAGCCATCAAAAAAAATCTGGGCAAACGCAAATTAATCTCCTTGAGACATTTCACAAATATGCTCCAAACCTGTTTCTGAACTGAACTGAACTTCAGCAACACTAGCTAGTGTTGGGGAAGTTCGGTCTCAGACCGACCCAAACCCGGTTTAGACCGAACCGAAACCGGCGGTTTCGGTTTCGGTTTGGGAAATTTCGGCTGAGACCGAACCGTTCAGTCTCCGGTTTGGAGCTTTGGCCGCAGGCCGAAACAGTTTCAAACTCAGTTTGAACCGCAAACCGACAGTACTTGGCTGACTTCGAAAGTCACCCAAATTCACCAACCCCCACCAACAACACCCCCGATGTACGCCAAATGAGGATGATGGAGCACCCGAGGTCGACAAAACAGGCGGCGGGGTACTCCCTGCCGCCCTCGTATGTTTTTTATTTATATTTATTCGAACTTAACTAACGCATTAACACATTACAGGTTGATGCACACCACCATCACCACCATCACCACCATCACCACCATCACCATCACCACCACCACGACAGCAACAACAGCGACTGCCACCATGATGGCCACAACCACGACAGCAGCGATCAACGCCGCACCGGACACGCCAACGCCTCCAACGCGCGCGCACGCAAACGAACGTGAACGGGGTGGAGTGGCAGTTATCGAGCAGCGGGGGGTGGTGCATCCACTCCCGCTCCTTCGTGGTACGTATTTTTATTGATTTTTTCACTGATTTTATTTGTATATCACAGAATACCATCACCACCATGCAACACTACCACCATCACCACCACGCAACACCAACACCACCGAGGAAGGCCAACGCGGGGTCAACCCAGCCGTTGTCGCGTGTACAACGCGTATGACGCGTCCGGACACCCACACGAAGACGCTCCTATGCCACCACCACCACGCGTTGTCATGACCCCAAGTGTTTTTGGGTGTAATGTCATGGGTTTACCATGGGACCACGGACTTAGATATTTAAGTGCAACACTATGGATGCACACCTACACTCATTAGTACCCATTCTATGCCTTTCCACATTACGCATGCTAGTGAACAGACACAAATAGCATATATGCTTACCTTTATATCATTTATTATGGCTTCACTAGCAATGCCCAGACCTAGCCGTTTATATATGGTGCACAGAGGCACATCCCCCACTCATTAGTATTTATTATATATTTCTCTGTATTGCGCGTGCAAGGTGACAAGCCCAACTAGCATTCTTACCTATATTAGCAGTAATGGATTGATTACAAATCTTGTTTACTTGTATTGATCAAAAGCGGCTCAGCTAGATAATGGGAAATGATTAGATAAGATGTGAACAAGAGGATGATAAGATAATGATAAGATAAGATGCATCAGAGAGTGATTGTGATATTCTGCTTACATAAAGACAATGGTCTATTTTTCTGAGCAGTCTATTGTTCTAAACAGTCCAAATGGAGATAGAGCCCATTGTTCACAGCCTCTTTGATGCCATCCATTGTTCTCATGACTCAGTCCTATTGTTCTTACTTTCCCATTGTTCTCAGTCCCCCATTGTTCTCCAACAGTATAAATAGGGCCCCCAAATTCCAGTAGTCAGTAGGATTTCCCCCCTCACCACTCAGTAGTCACTCTTAGTTGGGTTCACACAGTGTGATCCCTCATTCTCTTAGTACTAGTAGTTACTCATTGTAGTAGCTAGTGCTTGCAATCCAGTCTAGTTCACTCTTATTCTATCATTCTCTGAGTTCCCCCTTGTCATCAAGGAGAATTCACCCAGTTCACTCAGTCCAATCAATTCATTAGTCAGCATTAGTCAGCTAGATACATTTCTAAGGTTAAGGTTTTATCTTAAATAGATACACTTCTAAGGTTAAGGTTTCACCCTAAACAAAAAGAGTATTCAAAAGGTATTAAAGATATCCCTGAACTAGTACAGTGTTGACCCACTCCTTGAGACACCACTTTGAAATTTGGCTCCCTCTCCCTCAAATGCTCATCTACTTCTAAATCAAGTACCCAGATATGTTGTAAAGTATCTTAAGTTGCTTATCCCAAAATATTGAGAGCTTCCATGCAATTCTATGTGAGTTTATCTATACAACATGATTGAGTGTTGTTTGTCACACCAACCCTGTCCTTGAGACACATGTGACATGTCACTTGTGTTATGAAATTATTGGTGATCCAAGTCACATTTCATCAAATCATTCACTTTCTGAGCCTGAAGCATCGCCAGAGCTACTGTCTACATCCTCTGGCAGTCGGCTTGCATTTTTTTGGTCAAACATGACTTGTATCATGTGCCTTGAGTCGCATACTGTCACACTCCAAAATCAGAAAATCTAGACATGAGATTTTCTCAGTCAATTCTCCATGAAATCTTTTTAATTCCGGAGACAAACTAAGCCACTAATATGTCACAAATAAGTCTTTGGTGGTAAAACAACACACTCTGGGCCCCATTTCGGGTCAGGAGTGGTTACAAAAGTTGATTTCATGCAAATCTGACTGATTTCAGATGTATATATGGTTGGTGTGTAATGACTACCACTCAGATCCTAGTCAAAATTGGTACACATATCAGTAACATACACAAGATGGTAGCCACAAGTTTTCTAAGAAATAGGAGGAAAACTGAGTGAGTTTTCCTATAAGTGTATCAAGGAGTGGGGGTGTATCAAGGGGTGGGTCAACACTGTAGCCAATGTGCATTTGAAGCTTCAGATTTAAGTCAGATATTATAATACCCAGAGATACTCTTGATTGAATAGGCCCTGTAGCCAAAACTGTCCACATTCAACTGGTGAATATTGTTATCAGTATTCATTAGTTCATATTTTTATATTCCAGTAGTGAATATTAGTATTTTCAGTACATCACACACCCAATTGCTATTCATTCCTACTCAAAGTCTCAATTCTTAATTGAAGAGACCTCACTATTACATTCTATTGATTCATATAGTACATATACCCACAAACCCCTTCCTGATAGGTTATTTAAATATTAGAAACCCACGAACAACAAGAAGGTACCTGAACAAAGTCAACTCCGGTAATTCTTGGTGAAACAAACATTCACATAACAGCGTCTAGTGTATTGCATGGGTAACCCCCATGTACTTTTGGGGATACCCGTACCCGTACCCATGAATACCCATACCCATCACCGCGGGTACGGGTTTTGTGCCGGGTCTTTTTTTTCCTACCCGTACCTGACCCGTACCCGTACCCATAGTGGGTAACCTGCGGGTCTCACACTCGCGACACCGGACATGCACGCCCTTTGACCTCGCGACACCGGACATGTGTCAATTGACGCATGCCGTGTGAGCACAAGGTGGAATTGGTGTGGGTGTGGGCCCGGTGCAGTGGAGTTGGTGGGTGGGCACAAAGCCGGGTGATGCGTCGTTGGACGCGTGGGCCGGTGGATGCGTGGGCTGGTGGACGCGAGGTGAACGGGGGTGGTGGGCACAAAGCCAGCTGATGCGTCATTGGACGCGTGGGCCGGTGGACGCGTGGGCTGGTAGACACAAGGTGAATGGGGGTGGTTGTCTTTGGGCGCTCTGGCTCATTGCCGACCGGTATGTGGGGGGCCTGGGATGAGTCTTGAGCCCCGTCATCTTTCTTGGTGCCTATCACCTTGCGAACGACGTCGACGCGTCAGGGCATGTTCACGAGGTATGGAATTAGTCAATGTCAATGTAGGTAGAATCTAGATACGTACCGGGGCCAGTAGGTGGGTGCACCACCCTCCCGGCCATGCTCTCCATTGCCGTTGTCGTGGTCTTCGTCACCGTGGTCTTCTATTTTGTTGTCGTGGTCGTTGTGGTTGGATTGTTGCGGTTGCGTTTGAACCCGATGCATCATTCGTGTGACTGAATGTCACGGGTTACCCACCACGGGTACAGGTAATCGCACGGGTACAAATTGCTGTACCCGTACCCGCACCTGTGGCTGTACCCGCGGCAATACCCGTGGGTTTACCCGTACCCGTGCAATACACTACACGCGTCCGCCGAAAACAACCAAAGCGGCTGCAACCCAGCCGTCGTCGCGTGCACAACGCATATGACGTGTGGGGCACCACCACCACCATCAGGCGTCCATCGAAAACGGTCAACCCGCCACCACGTGTACAACGCATGTGACGCGTCAGGACACCCACAGAGAGGCCCGTGTGCGGCTCAATGCCGGCACAGGGTGTGCCAGCACCCCAGCACCCCAATCCCACCTCGCAAGCAGGCTGGCCACGTCAATTGATGTGCGCAGCACTGTTGCAAGGTCAGAATGGTGCAGGGGGACTGGCCACTAGCCAAACGTGGTTCAGACCGCGTTTGGACCGAAACCGAACCGATGCAAACGGTTTGCATCGGTTTCGGTCCGGTTTGGAGATTTTGGGGTGGAAACCGGACCATTCAGTTTCCGGTTTGGGCAAAAAGGCCCCAAACCAGACCAAACCGAACTTCCCCAACACTAGAGTGAGCACCTCAAGCTTTCCAGCCTTGTTCTTGAGGTGGGATTTCATCGGCATGGCACTGTCCCTTCGCCTGTGGATCTCAAGCTGGTCATCGAGCTCCTTGACCTTCATTGCATTGAGAAGAACTCGCTCTGTAACCACCTCGACCAATGCTAGTCTTGCAGTCACTTTGGCTTGCTTGCGTTTCCTCTCAACATCTTTTCGGTGTTTTTCTTCAACTTCGCGTTTCTCGTGTTCAATCAGCTTCACCCACTCCATTTCTTGAACTTTGCTGGCATCTAGGATTCGAGCTTCCTTGAGAAGGAACTCGTGATCTTCAGCTTGAAATTCTGCATCCATAAAAGCCTGAGTATTATTCCATGTGAAAGCCACTTGATCTGAGAAATGTTGAACAGTCATATTGGGGTTCAGACGAGCTGTCCAGCGCCACATCCCAAGAGCACCTTTATTTGCATCGTTGGTTGATGGCATAAATGCCAAATCATGTTCAGCAGCCGTAGCCAAGTCAATTGCACCACCAATTTTGAATTCGGACGTGAATCGTTCCCAGGTGGCAAGAGCACCTTCGAAAAAAGCAACAAGCAGCTGTTTAAGATCTGGGAGATCTGGAAGCATTGCCAGAACTGCATAAACAGCAGCAGGAGATGTTTTCTTTATTTGATGATCCATGCATGCAAAGGGTCTGTTGCTGTTGAGCTAGAGATCATTTCTTTGGCCGGCGCAGAGAGTGAGCTTTTGGCATCTGAATTTGAAGGCCCAGGTCACCCAGCCTAGCTTGAGACAGCAAAACAGAGCAAAGACAGCAAAACAGAGCAGAACAGGGGATCCAGCCCTATCCAGAGAACATAAGAAGGAGAACACGAAAGCGTAGTGCAGAAATTGACAAGCAGTCGATCTAAGTTAATCAGTGGCCCGGCTGTGGCACTGGCTATTGTAGCATTTTAACTGTAACATAATTTCAAGCACCCAGACTCTATCTATGGAAAAACTACTTGGTGGATACTGGAGTACATTTACTTCTTCATGTTACCTTGTAAAAAAGTGTGGAGAAAACCAAGTAGTAGTATCTGAAATGTCCCAGAACTGTTCAACATTTATTTTTTCTCGACGTAAAAACATACTGAAACTACACTAGTCCACCATAACACAAGTATAATAGGTTACATTCAACTACACAGGTGTCTTGATTTTTCTAGGTTGCAGGAGAATCAGGAAACATGTTACCGTAAGGACCGCTGAAGAGTGTTAACTGTGGCTTGCCGAGTTTTTGCCGGATGTCGTGGGAATATATTTTGGATCTTAGCACATTGCCCATCACCAAAATGAGCTCCTATGAACAAGATTGTAGGGAGGAAATTGTTCAGTTTTGTAAGGGCTAGAAGCTCATATACCGTATTTTTCTTCATCTTTGTCATTTGAGCCTATCATCATGATTATTGTAGGGTTTCAAGCCTCATGCAGACAAACATAGTATAGATGTAATATTTGGCTCAAAGGACAAAAATAAAGCAAATCACAGTATATGTACTTCTAGCCCTTAAAAAACTGAACAATTTCCTTCCTAAAATCTTGTTCGTAGGAGCTCATTTGATGCCATAAGTTAACAATATCATTTTGGATGTCAAAAAATACTGGTTTACCTTCTATTTCATCCACAACTCACCATACACTAAACATTGTCCCAATATAATTACAGGAGTAGATAGCCCTTTAGAAATAGTACAAATTTCCCTCTGTAACTATCTCAATCCATGCTAGCTGAATTACTTTTATTTTTCTAAACTTCAAAAAATTTGAGTTAGTGTCAAGCTTGCTGCAAACGGCTGTAAAATTAAATCTATTTGTATTGTTATCTCGCTTGTGAAAATATTGTAAAAAGTAAGGTTATCTAAATGCAGTATTCACAATGCTGGCAATTATTTGGTCTCCAGATATTCATGCACAAAGCCACATGCCTGAATATCTGAAGACCAAATACAGTGTTCAATGGCTCCTTTGAACACTACCAGTCCTTTGAACACCCTGATATAATTGATTCTGTACTGATTTCTACTGCTAAAAAATGTTCGAATTCCTTCAGTGTATTATCTGAACCTATCTAGATATTGTTTTTTAATCAGAACCACCAATAAAATTAGAAACTGAATATTCATAAAGTAGAGAGAAATCTGATCACTCCTTTGAACACTAATGTTTTGACCATAAAGCATTCCAGTATCAACAGATTTCTTTAAAAATTGGTATGAGAGGTCTTGTGATATATGAGCAACCTTCTGTCTATTCAGATTTTGTTCAAGATAATTTGGCTACCTGTGGCATTTGAGGGTAATTTTTGTGTTCAAAGGAGCCATTGAATACTGTAGTTTAAAATTCTGCCTGTGCTGATACCACTTTTAGATAACCTTATTGTTTACAACTTAACACCAAAAATGATTTTAAATAAATGTCCAAAAACAGCAAATTCTGTATAAGTGCCACAACTCGCTGAAAACATGAAGGATCATCATCAGAGTAGCACCAGAATAGTGTTTTCTCAACTCAGCTGGTCAGGAAAATCAGAACGGGGATCAGCTTTTCCTGACCAGCCGAGTTGAGGCAACACTACACCAGAATGCTCATAAGAATTAGTACTACAAGGGATTGCGCCTTCACTCTGGAATGTTTGTTTATTCGATCAGGGATTTGTACACGATATTTGTAGTATACATCTCAATGTCATCATTTGGTAGTAGGACATGACAGTCCGTTCTTTTGTGGACACGGTGTGGTGAACGCGGCCTTTGTAGGCGCGGATTCGGGGTGGGCAAGTTCTTGTCGTTGGGGTGAAAACCCAAAACTCAACTTGTTTGTATGTATGTACACAAAACACTATATAGGTACTGTATAGTATTTATAAAGGGAGTGTATGAAGGAAATGGAATATAATCAAGAGAGGGGAATGCAGAGGGAAGGGGGATGAAGGAAAATAGAAGAATACGTGCTCACAGAGATATGGATCTCTACAACGGGAGAGGGCGGTGTAAAGCTGTCCATGAGCGAATACGGGGGTTCGGAGGTCGACA
The DNA here is from genome assembly GCA_963556145.1 of Hygrocybe punicea. Taxonomy (NCBI): domain Eukaryota; kingdom Fungi; phylum Basidiomycota; class Agaricomycetes; order Agaricales; family Hygrophoraceae; genus Hygrocybe; species Hygrocybe punicea. Next base: position 4,261,547 of record OY744463.1, read on the forward strand.
ATTGTTTTATCTAAGGTCAAGCTGAGGCAGCCATGGAATGTGCAGGCATAGGCAAGGCGAAGGGGTGTTTGAAGGCGTACGATGGTCCAGCTTGTGTAGGCAGGTGTGAATTTGAACGTGATTCAAGGGATGCAATGTATTGAGCCAAGCGCTGTTATGTGAATGTTTGTTTCACCAAGAATTACCGGAGTTGACTTTGTTCAGGTACCTTCTTGTTGTTCGTGGGTTTCTAATATCTAAATAACCTATCAGGAAGGGGTTTGTGGGTATATGTACTATATGAATCAATAGAATGTAATAGTGAGGTCTCTTCAATTAAGAATTGAGACTTTGAGTAGGTATGAATAGCAATTGGGTGTGTGATGTACTGAAAATACTAATATTCACTACTGGAATATAAAAATATGAACTAATGAATACTGATAACAATATTCACCAGTTGAATATGGACAGTTTTGGCTACAAGGCCTATTCAATCAAGAGTATCTCTGGGTATTATAATATCTGACTTAAATCCGAAGCTTCAAACGCACATTGGCTACTAGTTCAGGGATATCTTTAATACCTTTTGAATACTCTGTTTTGTTTAGGATGAAACCTTAACCTTAGAAGTGTATCTAGCTGACTAATGCTGACTAATGAATTGATTGGACTGAGTGAACTGGGTGAATTCTCCTTGATGACAAGGGGGAACTCAGAGAATGATAGAATAAGAGTGAACTAGACTGGATTGCAAGCACTAGCTACTACAATGAGTAACTACTAGTACTAAGAGAATGAGGGATCACACTGTGTGAACCCAACTAAGAGTGACTACTGAGTGGTGAGGGGGGAAATCCTACTGACTACTGGAATTTGGGGGCCCTATTTATACTGTTGGAGAACAATGGGGGACTGAGAACAATGGGAAAGTAAGAACAATAGGACTGAGTCATGAGAACAATGGATGGCATCAAAGAGGCTGTGAACAATGGGCTCTATCTCCATTTGGACTGTTTAGAACAATAGACTGCTCAGAAAAATAGACCATTGTCTTTATGTAAGCAGAATATCACAATCACTCTCTGATGCATCTTATCTTATCATTATCTTATCATCCTCTTGTTCACATCTTATCTAATCATTTCCCATTATCTAGCTGAGCCGCTTTTGATCAATACAAGTAAACAAGATTTGTAATCAATCCATTACTGCTAATATAGGTAAGAATGCTAGTTGGGCTTGTCACCTTGCACGCGCAATACAGAGAAATATATAATAAATACTAATGAGTGGGGGATGTGCCTCTGTGCACCATATATAAACGGCTAGGTCTGGGCATTGCTAGTGAAGCCATAATAAATGATATAAAGGTAAGCATATATGCTATTTGTGTCTGTTCACTAGCATGCGTAATGTGGAAAGGCATAGAATGGGTACTAATGAGTGTAGGTGTGCATCCATAGTGTTGCACTTAAATATCTAAGTCCGTGGTCCCATGGTAAACCCATGACATTACACCCAAAAACACTTGGGGTCATGACATCGGCCGACGTCGTTGATCCAGGTGGTGTGTGTGATGGGATGTGGGAAGCCATAGATGCAACAATTGCCATGACAACATTGGCTGTTTTCAGTCATTAAATGGTCAGATGAATGTGTCATCCATTTCTTTATTTTCATGCAAAGCTGGAGATTGTCTGTTGGTAATTCAGCCTTTATGATCATGTTGATACAGGAGAATGGGAGTTCAGGATGCAACTTTTGATATAAAATACAGTATGAGGGTGGGAAGAAACATAGCAATTTGTAAAGCTGACCTTAATGACGACGTGTGCATGTGGTAAGCCTCTTTTTTGGAATACAATGACTTTGATGATATAGATGCAAACATCGAACTTGGTCTTCAAGAGGTCGATAAGACATTGGAGATGTAGCTTGAAAGCTCTGATGACGATTACGGGTGTGTCGGTGGCAGACTGACCGGCATGAAGGCATTCCCTGATTTTGGGCCAATCTGGGTTGCAGGTCATGGTTATGAACATAGACGGCTTGCCGTAAGTGCGTGCCAGAGCTAAACTGTCTGCAGTTTGTTCTGAGGCCCATTTGGATGAACCTATGAAGCTAGCAGGGAGCGTTATGACTGTTACAGATCGCTTCTGCAGTGGGCTCCGGCAACAATCAACTTAACTGGGAGGCGGTTTCCAGAGGAGAGAAGAGCAGCTTTCATTGTTGCTTACAGCTAAGACAACACTGCTAAGAGGGGGGGTTCAAGGTTGAATGTCATTGCGAGCCATGGGGGTTACCCAAAACAAGATGAGTCTGCCCCAAGAACCAGACTAAACGTAAGGAAAAGAAAGAAGAAAAAGTCCGAACCAACAACAAGAACAGTATATATAGTGACTGGTCTTGAGGGGAGGTAAATAGAAATGCAACCTTGAAGCTACAACATGTCCAACTACACCATGTGTTCACCATGAAGCACACATGAGGCGTCCTCATGTCGATGTTCTCACGATCCAACTGGAGGCCTAGGTGTCATTGAGAATGGAAGAAGTCCGGATGACTCGGATGATTTGTCATCAGATCATGTGACAAGCAGAATTGCCAATTTGGGGTCTACACCTGCTGTAACGGGCAAGTGTGCAGTCTGGCAAGTGCATTGCATGGTTGGGTTGAAGAGGGGTATCATCCAGTGTGAGATTGGTGAAGTGAATGTCTTGAGGTGGTGTGGATGTAGCAGCAAGGTTGGCATAAAAGAAAACAAAGGAATGTGCGGAGGAAAAAACCAACAAAGACAGTGGGCTAGTCGAGGTCAGACATGTGAACAGCATAAGCTGTACCGGATGACGATGTCTGTGTCAATGACGTATCGAGGGGCGATGTCTTGTTCTGTGTGTAGAACAATGCGGTCCACCTGATGTCGGTATTCGTCCAAGAAAGGGTATTGTTGTAAATGAGTGTGGGCGGTATCAAGGTTATGGATGGAAAAGGATAAATGAACGTGGGTCCAGGTTTCGAGTCATGGCACGAGTGACAAGCTGTGAGAATAAGATGTTGGGTACTGCATTGAAGCGATGTCATGTGAACAATAAATGATAGGGGTCGGTTCACTGTATTGGGAAGTCATATGGTCTGTGGTTGAAGTCTGAAGGTATGTGCTTTGGCGATGGTTGGATTGGAGGGAACAGTGAAATGTCCTGTGATCGAGGATTGTTCAGGGCATGCATGCAGGTGAGGAATGTCATCGGATCGTCAGGGAGGATAATGGTAGGCACGGGGTATGAATATGGAAACCAAATATCCGAGAATGGCAATTGTCAATTACGTGTCGATATATTGTCAAGGTGGAGGTCGGATGTATCAATGGCGGAAGGGCGTCTATGCCAAAGATAGATCATGACAATGTAGAAACCAATCAGAAAGGTGATGGCAATGCTGCCAATAACAATTACGGTAATGAGCTGTGTCGGGAGTACAGCCATTGTGTATCGGTTTGTCATGGGATAGAGTAAACAAGATATTGAACAGAAAAGACAATAGCGATGATGTCTGTTGGCAAGGAGATTATTCGGGTACAGCAAGGTCACATGGGATATGTCCATGGTCGGTCTGGATTGTTCTAGAAGAAAGGATAAAGAGGGAACAAGAACAAGAATAAACAAAAATGTCCAAAAGAAGACAAAAGACAAAGGGGAATAAAAAAGGAAGGTGTGGTAAAGTGGAATCGTCATGGTGGGGTAACGGAGTTGGAATCGGAGTTGCGGAGTTGTAAAATGTAACAATGTCATCAGCAGCATCTTCGTTGTGGTCTGAATTTTTCGCATCTTCATTCCTTTTTTGCAGACTCTCTTTAATAAAATTCAGATGTTGTTCCTCAATGTGTGAATACATATCGCATAGATACTCAGAAGATAAGTGGCCAAAGATAAGAAAATGTTTGTCACATAGAATGCGACATCAATACCAAAGTCGTTGGGTGAGAGCAGGTGTGATAGGATGTACACTGCCATCGTTGGGTGAGGTCAGCCCCCAGCCGGGGGTGCCATGAGGAAATAGGAGGGGATATTGGAGTGGCTTGTAGTGGCAACTGAGGGAGGGCATGAATGTTGGCGCTAAGTCAGAAATTTTCCAGATAAGGATGGTTCTGGGATGGACAACATTTGAAGCGTTGGCATGCATGATGGCCACAAAATTGCCAGTGGAGGAGAAGTCTCCCAATTCGAGTGCAGAACAGTTGTTTTTGGAGGTGTTATGAAAAAGCTTTAAATTTTGCAAGTACGGGTTGCATTCTAATAAGTCATCTCTGAATGCGTGTGTCCATGTGAGAGGGACGTTAAATTCGCTGGCATTTGTTTCCCATTCGTTCTCGTCATATAAGAACCAATGCATGCTGTGGTTGCCTGCTTTCACATCGAAAATGCGGTGATAGGTTCTGCCTGTGATTGCAACGGAAGCGATTCCTGTGTGAAAGTGCATGAAGCCATTAGTGGCCCTGATTGCCATAAATGAGAAAAGATTATTTAGATGTTGTGAATCTTTTGAGATTTTTGTGGTATGTCTTGGATCTTGAATGATGGCATGTAATTGGGGCGGTAAAGGGGGGAGCTGAGGTATAAGCCATTTTCCTTTGTTGCAACAGAAGCTGTCACTTTCAGCTTTGAGTAATGACGCGCCGCAAATGTGACAGTTATGGTTCCAAACAGATGGCCGCCATCGCAAATGCCGCATATGGTTATTGAATGTTTCCCACCATGGGGGTTCCGAAGTGGATGTGGTTTTGTTGGGAATATCCTGTTGTTGGCACAGTGATTGTGAGTGAAGACATGTTCAAAAGGTACGCACTTTGTGGGATCTTTTGTCATGTTTCTTTTCAGCACATCTTTTTTTGCTGCGAACATGTTCGGCTTCAAGAGAGAGTGGCATCATTTGTGTGAATGCAAAAGTTGGAGGGAAATATGGATTGATTATAGGAAGCAAAGGATGTCTTGACGTATGAGTGAGACATGGTTAGTGAGAGCGATCGGGATGATCAAGATGATAGATTTTGTATTGGGAGAAGGATATAACATGGGAAGGGAGTGAGCGAGGGATCTATGGCCAGTCAGGGGTACACCCGCAGTGCTCTGGGGCTGTACTCGGACCCGTACCCGTCACGGGTACGTACCCGAGGCCAAAAGTACGGGTATGGCACGGGTTTTGCAGGGGTACAGGAAGAAACATGCAAAATACCCCATTTTTACCTGTTTTTGGTGGTTTTTATGGTTATTGTGGACAGAATACTGGCCGGATCCCTTTAGTGTAAAGAAACACAATGTTTAGAATACTGTGGGGAGTGTTGAGAGCATTTTTACATACTTTTACAAGCAATGATTCTCATTATATCCCTCAAAAACATGCAAAATACCCCATTTTTACCTGTTTTTGGTGGTTTTTATGGTTATTGTGGACGGAATACTGGTCGGATCCCTTTAGTGTAAAGGAGCACAATGTTCGGAATACTGTGGGGAGTGTTGAGAGCATTTTTACATATTTTTACAAGCAATGATTCTCATTATATCCCTCAAAAATAGCGAAAAATACCCCAAAAATTGAGTTTTTGATGTTTCTTCTCCCAAAAAAAATACAGCCCATACCCGCGTGGGTACTGCGGGTATTCTGAGGCTGGACTCGTACCCTTAACCCGTGGTACCCGTACTCTTAACCCCTGGGGGTATTGCATACCCTTGACCTGCGCTAGAGGGATCCATAAACATTGAAACATGAATTCACACGCAACAAATGCAGTGGAGGGACAAAGTAGGGGGCTGATGCATATGCATGTGTTATTTTGAGGCCACTTGTGCATGTTGATTCGGATCAGGATGAGGATGTCGGACGGTGTGGTAATAGTAAGTTGCCAAATTCATTTTTACGTTTGTCTTGTTCTTATATACAATCAGCATATTGGCGTGTACATAATATGGATGGGAAGACAATAACATCATAGCTCTTCTTTGACATGAAGTCTTTTCTTAGAGTGCAAAGAACTGGCAGGCTCAGGTGTGTCATCGGCAGGGGGTTCATGCTGTGGAAGATCTTGCACAGATGTTGAAGGTTTAGAGGAAGACATCATACGCGGTGATGTCCAATTAAACTTTGACGGTGTAGATGCAGGTTCTTGGTGGCTTCGGAACTATATAAAGAAATATGATCCTAACCAGAGGGTGTCAGCATAGAAGTGACTGGATAATTCAGTGTCGGGGATAATAAGTGAAGTGAAAGTGAAATAAAAGTAAAGCCGCCGCATAAACTCGACTAGTAACGACAAATCCGGCGATGAACGGAGTGAAAACGGACTAATAACGATGAACCCAATGGTGAACGGACTGAAAACGAATGAACCCGACGATGTCGGGTACGGCGGGTCAGGTCGGGTCGGGTCGGAAACAATGAACAAATATACGGGAACAATGATAAAGTCGACGAAGTGAACTATAAAAAGCTAAGGAACTACGTGGACGAGCATTTGAAGGGATTAAAACAATTCTGACTATGAGAGAAATGGGGACTAATGGTATGTTTTTTTTGTATGGTCGTCGGGGACCGTTTTTATAGTACAGGAAACAGTAATCTACTTTCGGACATGTCTACTTCGGCCGATGGTAAGCTACAAAGAAAGGTTGGAATGGGGATGTGGAAAGGGGGGTTGCAAAGCAACGAAGACAGGAAATGGAGGGGAAAACGAATATGCAAGGAAAAGATCTAGAAAGTCCTACATATCTCCGAAAGGACGAGGGGATGCATAAATAAAGTAAATCCGAAGTCGGGGATTGAGTCCGAAGAGATCCATCTCCTGGAATTGGAACTCCGAGGCGTTTGAGGCTGCCGGATTTAGCCCAAAAGCGGCCGTCACAAAGCCGCATGTGTCGGGTTACGTCGGTCACGTCGGGTCACGTCACGTCACGTCACGTCGGGTTACGTCGGGTTACGTCAGGTTCAAATGTAAGTTGAATGGCGGCATCAGGTTGGTCCGGATTCGTGATATATCGATGATACGGACTCAGAGGGACGTCGACCCTCTACAACAGTTTGCCTGGTTGGGAGATGAGCAGAAGGCAGGCGAGTAAGGATGAGAAACAGTGTACATGCCTTTCCCTTTGCCAGGTGACGTTGGAAGGGGTGCTGTATCTGTTCCTGGAAAACTGATGTCTCGGACATCGAGGGCCATTCTTTTGATGACTTCATCGCCTTGCATGGAAATGGAGGGACCACATATGCAGCCAGTAACTGAAATGGTGGCGCCTTGACGTGGGGTGGGAGATTTCTGTGTGAAATGACAGCTGGCAGGTGAAAAGGTGGCTGAGAAGCCGGCTGTGTGGGAGGAGCCCATGAACCATTGTTTTACGTCAATCTGGAATTCATGTTCACTAATTTGTGGGCCAGACTGTGGATGAAGGGGATCAAGTGGGAAGGGACAGATAGCAGAAGAAAGAAGCACTTACGACGCCGCATATTGTTATGAAAGGTTGTAAAGGACTTGCATCAGGAGCGCCAGAGACAGCATGTAATTGTTCAGCTTCAATGCAGAACTCATAATCAGCTTGAGTGAAGTCGTCTCCAACAGGGAGGGAGGAATCCATTGATGAAAGGCGGCCTTGTACAAAGTAAAGGCCATCCACAACTTCTGTTTGTGAGAAAGGAAGGAAGTGATAGAGGACGGCGTTGACAGTTTCAATATTGGAGTTTTCTGTAAAGCCGATGACAATTTCAGCATCCATTGTGACCGTCCTCGGTTTGTCAGGAAAGAGTTTGCAAACATTAGACAAAGGGAGTAGGCCGAAGAGTTGGGCAGTCCCAGGCATTGTTGAAAGGGAGTAGATAGCTTTGGCGGCCTTATTTATGTCTGCAGAATGTGGAAAAAAGGTGAAAGATGAGCCGATGACGAAACCCAGAGGTGTGTGCACAAAGCATGTGGAGCGATCATTGGGGGGCCGTTGACAATGGATAGCGGTGGAGGGAAATGATCTTGATCTTGTTTTCTGAATAAGATATTTCAAAGATGACGATGGGCGTGAAGTGCATATATGTCAGATGAAAGGGGGATCACTTTAGTGAAGAGAACATAACACACAATTTTCATCACCCATGGGCCCCAACCTCCCATCGAAAACTGGCACACATATAAGACGGTAAGGGGTTTAAGTTTCAAGACCATTCACAGTATCATCATATGCACCACTTTCACATATGAAAAAGATGATCCGAAGGGGAAGAGAGAGACAATGATGGGGAGTGGAAAGCAGGTGTGATTGTCGGGAGCAGAAAGGTAGGGGAGGTAAACGGGGAGGGAGGTGGAGGTGGAAAACAGTGTTAAGGGACGGGGGCGGAGGTAGGAAAAACAAAAGGGGGTCACGTTGGTGGTTGGTCACTTGCCAGCCATAAAAATAATATATTCAGATGGATATATAATGGACTGAGGCCCCAAAAATGTGATATAAGGTCTCAACATTGCATATTATTGTATTTGAATGTTTTTTATAGTTATATATTGAGAATTTGAGAACCTGATTTTCTAGGTCTTGGTTAGCAACAAGCAAACACTGTCACATATCAGATTTGTGAAAATGTCATGAGTTCTTCCTTTCATTGAGTACTTGGCATGGAGCATTACTTATTTTTGGATTTTTTAGGCTGCGCCAACTTCTGAAAAGACAATAACTCTGACATTATATGGCAATAAAAATAAATATATATATTGTCACGCCCTTGCACAAGATGTAAAGGATAAGGCTCTTACCATGATGTGCAGATTATACCTTCGCCATTATCCTCCTTGTCTCTTGGGGTGTAAACCGCAGAATGATGGACAGCACCCGTACGAGATTGGGCTAACAAAATTCTGTCAAAGCAAGACCAAACTGAGAAAGGAAGCGACATACTCTCATCTCCTTGTGCTCCAGAAACTGCAATACAACATTCCTTAAATATTCTAGATTGACATCCTCGTCATTCTTCGAGATTGCAGAGGCCCCGGGTCCTGGCGAGCTGATTCTTGATGGCGATTCAGAGGAAGAAGATGAGATTGAAGAGCGAGTATTTGATTGGTTGTTTTCTGGCCTTGTCATCCAATAACCCACGCCAGGGTTTCGTTGCCGCTCAAGAAGAGAAGCAGACGACTGCACCTTGCGCAACTCCTCACGCAGAGTCTGACAAGTCGGATCAGCTTTGGGATACTTCTGCTCCTACATCAAGAGGGGAAAATGCACCTTGTTCTGCACACCCAATTGAGCCTCCCGAGCTTTACTCTCTTCAACCTGCTGTTCAAGACTGGCTGTCTTCTCGTCAAGTTTCAACAGCTGTTCTTTTACAACCCTCTAATGAACAAGATGAGCGCCCAGTCTGCCATATCGCCCCATAGGATGACGACCCTTACCTCAGCATCCTTCACCTGCTCGTTCTGCACCTGCAAAGCCATTATCTCCTTCAGAAGAGATTGAATTTCCTCTCCCAGAAGCTTGATCTCTTCCCTTGATTCTATCACAACCTCCTCATTCTGCTCTCTGGTCTTGGAAGTGGAGTCCGCCAGAAGTTTCAAATTCTCCATTTCCCTCGTCTTCTCGCGCAACTTCCGACTCCACTCAACTTCGCCTTCAGTTCTTTCCCTTTCCATCACATTCAGATTTGCTTTAAGATCAGCAATCCTCGATTCGTATTTGGCCTCTGCAGCGGACAGTAAGTGGGCGACATCCTGAGGGGAAGTCAAGTTTCCTCGGATTTTGGTCTCCTGGTCTCGGAGAGCCTCAGCAAGTTCTTCATTCATCAACGCCAGGCGATCCTTTGATTCTCGCAACTGGTATTGAAGTTCCGTATTCTGGCTTTGCAGTGATTCTAAATGAGACTGAGATGATTCGAGCTCTGCTTGTCGCAACTGCAGCTGATAGAAGAAAGCATTTTTGTCGTTGGAGAGCATGTTGACCGAATTTTCAAGAGCATAAATTTGAGTGTGCTTGGCTATAATCTCTTTAGAATGAGTACCCTGTGTGGATGGAACATCAATGATCTTTGAAAGAGCCGGCATCTATCAATTCGCACCTTCAAAGTAACAAGCTCCAGCTCCAGCTGCCCTCTCAATGCTGACACCTCCCTTTCGGATTTTTCCCTCAAATTGTTAACGTCCTTGTCGAACTGAGCTCTCAAACCCACGACAGCTCTTTCCCGTTCCGCATTGACGGTGTCGAGCTCTTGCTGAAATTTCAATTTGTCGGTCTTTTCTTTCTCCCTTTCACCTCTCTCTTTCTCCGTAAGAGCGGTCAACTCCCTTGCAACATCTTCCTTCTCCTTTTCCGCCTTGACTAGCTTTTGCCTGACTGTCTTCAGCAAACTAATAGCTTTTGCTCTTTTCTCTTCCTCCTCCTTAGCCAGGCCTTTCGAACGTTCCACTTCTGCTTGGAGTCGATCAATGTCACCTAATCGCTTAGCAGCCTCGTTGTCTCTGTCCGATATCGACTTCTGAGTCGCTTCTAGGATGGCTTCTGTTTCCTTAATTTGCCTTCGCAATTGATCTATCAGATCAGATTGGGACTTTGATTCCAGCCGGTGAGTATCTCGGAGCTCTTGCAAACGCTCTTCTTGCCCTATCCAGGTGAGATTATTAGTTGAACATGCAAAGTGAGGTGTGGCGTTCGCACTTGTGAGTTTTCCGCTCAAACGCTTGGTCTCATCCTGGGATATCTGCCAACCCATTCCATCATTTCGTCTGGGATAATGGGAAAACTCATACCTCGACTTTAAGGACCATACTTTGAAGGTGATCACGCAAATGTCCTGTATCTGTAATGCCTTCGACAGGGGTGAGCTCACGGATAACTGAATCAGCAGCCAATTTTTCAGCCTGAAGTCTCTTGAAAGACATGGATACATCTGAGGGGTATATTACTAGCGTACTTGTGGGGAATTGTGGAGACCAAAAACCTACCAGCGAACCGCTGCTCCACAAGTTTCAAACGATGTTGTAATATATCAACGTCTATTTCGGTAAGATTTGCATGGGGTGGCACCATGACCAGGGGGCTGTCTATGCCGACAAACTCTTCTGGATCCGGCGGAAGGGGAACGTCAGCTTCTGGATGTCGTGGCTCTATCGCAACGGAATCGGGTATCTGCCTTAAATCAATGGGTGGGATAATACGTCGTTGCGACGGTGCAATAGTTGTGGAAGATTCAGTGAATGTGAGGATGACTTCATACTGTTTTGGCGAGAGGGGAGGTGACTGGGGTAGTGAAATTGAAGAGGGTGACAATGGATGATGCTGTACCGGGATAGCGGGTGTCGGCGAAGCTCTGCCTGAGCCGTCAGGTGTTGTAGCATTCGATGCCTCTCCAATCGCGAACTTGGCACGTAATCTTTCTTCGAGGTTCGATTTGGGCTGCCTCAAATCTTGGTCGGGTAAACTGGCACTCTGGGGTAACGACGGAATCGGACTACGTGGGCGAGGGCTGTTGGGACGTGGACTTCCCGGACGTTGGTTCGCCAAAGATCTCCGTAGATTTGACATCGCAGAATCCGCCAACTGAGTGGACGACAAAGGTGCTGAACATTTCGAGTTCTGAGAATCCTGCGATCGTAACATCCGTTCACTAGATTCGCCCTCTGTAGCGTATTGGGAGCTGTGACGAGCTTGAGGTGCAAATGTTTCCACGGCTTGACGAATTTGAGAGAACATAGGTTTAAATTTCCATATATGTTGTTATGTATTTTGGAGTTTTTTAGCCAACTTGCGAAATAGACAATAAATATGCTAAGCAGCTAATTGGCGCCCACAACCTCCTTCCCTTTCCCATTCATGTCGGCAGCACCTAAACCAGGTGGTGACTCTGAGCTACTGGAGGACAAATTTTGATCAATACCAGCCAGCTGCCATGCCGGAATAGATGGTCGTCCAGTGAAAGAAGGCATAGGCATGGTAGGTGTGGTGGATTGCCCTGGTCCTCGGCTCAACAATAGAGCTTTTAATGATTTTAATTCTTGTTGTAACTCGGCGAGAGACTGCGTTTGGCTCTCCTTGTTCTTTTCAACCATCTACAAGGGTGTTAGAAGGGGGGAGACCGCAAGATCGAATGAGTAGTAAGTACCTTGGGTAACATGTCGCGAACGTTGTTAACCTCCTCTCTGATTTCTCGTAATTCATCCCTGGTTTTGACTTCTCCCTCACGCATCTCCTTGACGACTGCTTCGACCTCCTCCGTGGTTTTGTCTACTTGCTCCTTCTGTTCCTGCACGGCTGTTCGGACAGCTTCTGTTTGGCACTGTATCTCCTGCAGTAACGCTTCCGCAGCGTCAAATTGAGCCGTAAGCGCGTCACGGTCTGCTTCGTAGGCTGTCGAACTTGGAGGCTGAAGATGTGGGAGAAGAAATCTCTGGTATGGCAAGGATTAGTTGAAGCCTTATACCACACAAACAGCATTATACGTTGAACAAGGCTACCGCTCCATAAGCAACAGTTCCGGAGATGACAGCTGTAATCTAAGAACATCTTGCCGTCAATGCGAGTTGTGCTCTAAAAGTCTGTGAGCGCACAAAGTAATCTCGCCAGTCCCATGAATGAGTAGAATATGGTGATGGCACGTAGGCGGGAGCATATGGCGCTTGATACGGCTGCGGTGCACTTTGATTCACAGACGATTGCTTGATAGCCGCGTCGATTTCTGGCCCCGTAAGCCCCTTTGCTTCCAGAAACTGTATCCGCTGCGCAATGGTAGATGACTGGGTCTAAAAATGCGAAATGAGTGACTTAGGATCTGCCAGTGCATGCGTAAAAGACCTTGGGGTCAGCAAGGAAGGCCACGGCATTACGAATGAGTTCCTGGCGTTCGGGCGTTGACATTGCGCAAATAAATTGATAACCCTAACCTAACCTATACCCTTCATCTTTCGGGCCACCATGTTGCAACTGGCAACTCGCAGGACCGTTGCTCATAACTTTTCCAGCTCACGGGGTTTGTTTTGCTTGCAGTAGAGCATTCTCCTTGCTGATATTTTGACCTAATCTAGCTGTGAACTCGTCTCTCTTCCACTTACCTAGACGCAATTCTGACGGCAAATCAACAATATCTTCAGCATTCGGGATCGCTCGGGGTATGACCAATGTATTCCCTCGCACCTCCTGTCCTCCTGTAATAACCTTCTTCAGTTCTCCGCAGAGGCTATGCAGAAGTTTCTAGCAAATTCTCGCGCGCAAAGCCACACATGAACATTGGAACTATTGGTTAGTTGCTAAGCTCCCCGCTTGACCACGCTCAATCTCGGTACCAGGCCACGTCGATCATGGAAAGACAACTCTAACGGCTGCGATCACAAAAGTTCTTGCATCACATGGTGCCGCAAAGTTTACCGACTATTCCCAAATTGACAAAGCCCCGGAAGAGAAAGCGCGTGGTATTACGATCAACTCCTCTCATGTTGAATATGAGACGGAAGCGCGTCACTACGGCCACATTGACTGTCCAGGACATGCTGATTGTGAGCTCGTGTTTCTTCGCTACATTCCCTGACTTATTCGTATGTCATTAGACATAAAAAATATGATTACAGGTGCTGCGCAGATGGATGGCGCCATCATTGTCGTTTCCGCCACCGACGGTCAAATGCCCCAAACTCGGGAACATCTCCTACTGGCCCGCCAGGTTGGAATCAAGAGGCTGGTTGTCTTCATCAACAAAGTCGATATGATCACGGACCCTGAGCTGTTGGAACTCGTGGATATGGAAATGCGCGAGTTGTTGTCGACTTATAACTTTGATGGAGAGCACACGCCAATCGTTATGGGTTCCGCGCTGGCTGCATTAGAAGGGCGAGATGACGAGGTTGGAGCGAAGAAAATTTCGGCATTGGTTAAAGCCTGCGATGACTGGTTGGAGCTTCCTCCTCGTGAGTGCCATTGTTTACTTTTATTACATGAAGGCTTGACTATACTGACAGGTGATTTGGAGAAACCATTCCTTATGCCAATTGAAGGTTGGTACACTTTGATATCGTAAACGTCTTGACTCTCATATTCACCCTGCAGATGTATTCTCCATCTCAGGTCGCGGAACCGTAACAACTGGCCGTGTGCGTACTACTCACCGCACCTTGACAGCATCCGCTCAAACGTAGTCCACTGTCAGGTCGAACGCGGCATCGCGAACAAGGGTGACGAAGTTGAGGTAGTTGGACTGGGGAATTCGTTCAAAACCATCCTAACTGGCATTGGTACCTGGATCATACCTACGTTGAAGCCTCTCACTCATGTTTCCTGTAGAGATGTTCCACAAGGAACTTGACAGAGTAAGGTCCACGGGGAGGATCAAGGCGCTTGTTCTCATCACTTTGACTTTGACTTATTCATTAGGGTGAAGCTGGTGATAACATGGGCTGCCTGCTTCGTGGTATCAAACGCGAGCAAGTCCGGCGTGGCCAGGTGATTGTCGCTCCAGGATCTGTCAAGGCTGTTAAAAAATTCCAGGCTCAAATTTATGTGAGTCAAACCGCGCCTGGCTTTAGAGTCTGTTTACATATTCCTTGATTGTTAGGTGTTAACCAAGGACGAAGGTGAAAATTGTTGTCTTTCATTTACACTACACTATAATGAGGGAGCGTTTTCTATAGGTGGCCGCTACACCCCATTCATGAGCAACTACCGGCCTCAGCTCTTCTTAAGGACAGCTGATATTACTGTCGCCCTCACATTCCCTGATGGCACTCCAGATGCTGCCGAGAAGATGGTCAGCCTGCGTTGCCCGTTTCCCTAGATTTCACTGAGGATGTGTAGGTCATGCCTGGCGACAACGTTGAAATGATTTGCGATCTCGTCCACGATGTGGCTGCTGAAGTCGGTTCTCGGTAAGTTACCTTACATCATTCAACGAAGAAAACTCGGACGATTGTTCTACAGTTTCACACTTCGCGAGGGTGGGAAGACTGGTAAGTTGGACGTCCGTTTTTCAAAACCGATATTCTCATGATACGCCCCGATAGTTGGCACTGGGATCGTTACCAAAATTATTGGCCATGTTTGAAGTATTGAGGGTGGTCGTATATTACTATTTCAAACATCATCCATACACTCCCAACTCGACATATCATATCGTGGCATAACGACCTTGCACCTGTGTGTCACCACAAACGTTATCAAGGTCTCTGTTATGTTACTACTTCACCTAAGGAACGCGTGTTCAACGTTCAGCTCAACGTTCAGCAGCACTTCAGCTATGAGTGTGTATATCGAATTTGTTACCGTTGCTAGTAGTACTACACCCGTGTCGCGGCGTGACCTTCAAACTCCGCGAGCTGCCTGTAAGCCCTATCTTAACCGAAAATTGTTGCAATTGCTTGAAGTGCAACCATAAAATGCAGTCTTTCCTTAGACAAGCTGCACGCTCAAGGACTTCTCTCTTGTCGGTCCGCCGCAAGACAGTATCTTCAGCAAGGTCATTCCCTACTATCCGAACTGTCGTTAGTGCGTCACCGTCTGTTCATTTTTACCTAGCCTCAAACGAAGGTCTCGACCTCCTAGCGAAAAGATTTACCGCAGAACACGAAGCCGTGGTTTTCAATGACGCGACCGGTCTTGGGATCGTTTCCATAACGGATCATGCCCAATCTAGTTTGGGAGACGTTGTCTTTGTCGAGCTCCCCTCACTAGGCACTGAGGTTACTCAGGGTGGTGAGTGATTTGTTTGTTTGTTTACTCTTCATGCAAGTTATCAATGTGGTAACTATGACCAGATCAAATCGGTGCCGTGGAGAGTGTAAAGGCCGCGTCGGACATTGTTGAGTTTCCCCGTACTCTGTTTGCAATCGCGTGAATAATGCGACTGTTGTTGAACGTTTAGTATGCGCCTGTATCAGGGACCATTCAAGAAGTCAACGAGGCGTTAGCTTCTGAGCCTGGGCTATTGAACAAGTCTCCTGAAGGCAAAGGTGAAAACAATTTCGCGTCGAATTTCTTATCTTTTTATTCAGGTTCACATGTCAGGATGGTTGTGCAAGATCAAGCTTTCCGACCCTTCCGAGGTAAATAGTTTGATTCTCGAATCGTAATGGAACTCATTTTCTCCAGATGGGTAACTTGTTGACGGAGGCGGACTACAAAGCTAGTTATGAATCCTAAATTTACTGACGCAGGATATCCAACCACCAAAGTTATCATTCCTAGACAATCGGAGAAACATGACGTTCTTGTGTCTCGATCTTGAGTGCCTTATGACGATGGGGGCTTATATTCATATTTCTCCCCTCGTGTCTCCATTCTCTGTTTCGCCTCCTTCAATGCCCAGGTCTGGATACTGTATTTGCTCGTAGCATTAGAAGGAACTGGCAGCTTAACCTGAAAGAAATACCGGCCTTGTGTCAGGTTTGTAGTACAATAATACTGCAGCAAAACCCATGGTTCCGAACATCCCGATATACCAAATATTCTCCCAGTCCTCTTTCTGCCGCTTCTGCCCTGGCAGTGGAGGCTTAAGGAAGACAGTGAAAATCAGGCCGATGGGAAAAACCAGTCAAATGATGCGGTGTTACCTTCTCGCCAAACAGCAAACCGCTGGGCTCGTTATATTGAGGTGCCCCATGTGAAGCAAAACGTCTACCTCTTATGCATGGAGTTACCCTGGCCTTTAGCACACGTAGTGATGGTGCTGCCAGTGGTGGCATGAGGAATAAAAGTGAAGTAAACTGAAGTTATTGATCAACATGAACAAATATGCATGTCTATTGTTGAAAGATGATTTTCGACAAAGTTTCGTAGTCATCCATTTCATCCTCTCTCCGCTCTGTCTCGTCCACTGAGTCGTTCGAAGATGTCGAAGTGAAGCTTGAAATCCAACCTCAGAACAAATATCTTTCACGACAATTGTTACAGTACCTTAGCGCCTCGTAGAACTTCAAGGCGTCGACGTTGGCTGTTTGTATTATTTTAGTTGGTCTTCTCTGTGACAATTTGGTGACACCGACCTTTGAATACGGTTAGTGCTATCCTTTGCATCTCCCAAGCAGCTCCAATATCGGCAATTTGTTGCATCAATAATTTACCCAGACCATGCCGCCGTACGCTGTCCAATACTTGTATCTCATAGCTTTGAACTGAGGGTCGTTCAAGGCTTCAGGTCTGAGGGAAAGATCAAACTCACCAGTATATCACGTTCACCTGGTTTTCACGCTCGAAACGGAACATCACGAACGCGACGATTGGGTCCCGTTCCTGTATGTCCCCGATTTCGTGTTTTTTATGGCAAGGAGACCGAACCAGGATAAAGCGAGACAAAGGGTGGTATAATTCCTTCTGTTTGACAGGTGGGTCCCATCCGAAGGAGGAGTTGCGGTAACTACCTTGTTCAGGGCATCAGAAATGGTTGGGACGGCAGATCCCAACTCACAATTTGTACATGTTCTTTTCAAAAATGTCCCATATGTCTTCGCGCTCTCGGTCAACCAACTCAAATGAGGTTGTTACCGCGAATTGAAAACTGTTACGGGATGTAGTGATGGTCTACCGGTTTGAAGATTGCATACTGACGGTAGGCCATTGAGGAGTTGTTGCGAGATGAAAGAACGCGCTAGCTGGGCTGCGGAGGCCTTTAAATCCGTCAAATTAGTGACTACGAAGGGAGAAAGTCGTTGGAATAAATTTACTTTGTTGGCTTGTCGAAGTTTGCTCATTGGCTCTTATCGGCAAAACCCGTAAAGGCCTTCAAGTTGCTGCATGGTCTTTCAGAGTGACGCATTGGATTGAAATGAAGCTGGATGCGACAGATGTTAGGTATGTTACATCCGACGAGTTTAGAGTGTTGACCGCGGTGCGGATGACGAGTCTGTTTCTTGTGTGTTTTGCGCAACTGATAGCCACGAGTTAGGTAGAAATGGGCTCGAAAAATCACGAAGTCGTCCCGACCTCCCTCATCGTGCAGATTTCTGGTTTACGGAATGGTGGAGTGAACAAGATGATAGGCTCACTTGCAAAACGTAACTTGGTGGCGAAGGTGCAAAATTCTAAATGTAAGCGACTTCATTACATTGTCATCCTGAACATTGAACAAGGTGGAGAATAGACGACGGATATCGTTTGACCTATGGCGGGTACGATTACTTGGCAATGCGAGCGTTATCGAAACGAGGTTCGATATATTCCGTGGGCAACCAGATTGGCGTCGGAAAAGAAGCAGGTAAGAACACTCTCTGCTCTAACAAGCGCTTGTATTCGGCTAAAATTTGCGGAGATATTTATATCGTAGCTGACTCTGGAGGTCATGAAATGGTTCTGAAACTGCATCGGTCTGCAAGAAATTCATTGTTTGGCTTTCAGATCCAAGTAACGCATTTCGCAGGCTAGGCCGTGTTTCCTTCCGCGCTATCAAAGAAAAACGAGATTACCTTGGAAAGCGCAAGTCAGCTTCGTGGATGTACATGTCACGCTTGGCTGCACAGAAAGAATGGGCGTTTATGAAGGTTCGGTTCATTGGACGAAATTCATGCAGATCATTGAAGTTGTGTTCCAGGTCTTACATGAGCATGGCTTCCCGGTACCAAGACCCATCGATCAAGCTAGACATTGCGTCCTCATGGGGTTTATTGATGCATATCCCTTGTAAGCAGCCGAAATCTTCATGCGATCTTTGCTGACCTGGTTCAGGCGACAAATATCCGTTGTTCCCACGCCAGGAAAACTGTATTCCGCTCTTATGGACCTCATTGTTCGGTTTGCTCATGCTGGACTGATACACGGCGATTTCAACGAATTCAATATCCTCATTCGCCGTGTGGACGGTGAACCTATCGTTATTGATTTCCCGCAAATGGTCAGCACATCCCACGAAAACGCCGAATGGTAAGTTGGTCTTCTCAATATTTTACGACATCCAATCCATGTATAGGTATTTTAACCGAGACGTAGAGTGTATTCGCGCTTTCTTCAAACGTCGATTTCGTTATGAAAGTGTGTTATATCCTCGGTTCAAAAGCACCGTGAGTGATGGTGGCACCGTTGGTGGAAGGGACTTCAGGTTGGATGTGGTGGTTGCTGCCAGTGGGTTTGGGAATAAAGAGATGCAAGTTTTGGAAGAAGTCAGTGTCCTATCTTTTGTCAAGATATGTCCGTCATAATCTCCGTCTTAGTACATGGAAGCCGCATTAGGAGAGGGACCGGATGAGGACAGTGATGACCAGAACGATGACGAGGGTGGAAGTGAAAGTGCGAAAGACGAGATCGAACACGAAGAAGATGGGGATATAAAGGACAAGCAAGCAATCGGCAACGCTCTGCGTCGTCGAACCCCCCCTCAAGTTGATGACATTGGTGCTACGCTTGAAGAGTTTTCCGATCCTCCATCTCTTGATTGTCGTCAGATATCACGGTCACCACCCCGGTCACGATCGCCGTCTCCATTGTCGCTTGAGAAAATGACAGCGTCACTCAGTCTGGCAGCTGAACACCCTGGCATGAAGGACATCGTCTCATCTGACCTCAAGAAGCAGCGAGCTCGACATGAAAGGAAGTATCACTCAAAACGAGGAGCGAGACGTGCTGGCCGGCCGCAGGGAAGCAAGGCAAAACAGGATGGACGGTTGAAGCTTGACAATATTGGCGTCTGGGAGTAGAACGGTTGGATTTTCAACAAAGAACTATGTCTATGGAAGTGATTTGTAGCATCAGCAAAAGTGCAAGGCACCTATGGCCTTTGTAATGTGTAATGTTTAATGTTTATAGCGGGCCTCTGCACTTTTGCTGATGTGATCATGAAGTTCACACGATAACGACTTCACAACCAACGCTTACGGTCCTTCACCATTTGTTCGAGCATTCCTCGCATCGCAGTCAAACTCGTGTCTATCATGGAAAGGGCAGATTTAGAAACTTATCAGGTGCAACTATCCCAGGTTGAGCTGGCACTTTCTGCTGATCCAGGCAACGCCGAGTTGTCGTCCTTGCGTTCCGAGTTGAAGGAGCTCATCGAGCTCACACAAGCCGCGCTATCGCAAGCAGATGCGGCTTCAACCTCCAAGTCAGATCCATCTCGTAAACCGGCTGCTGCTACACCGACACACGCATGGGCCGCTGGGGATGATTGTCTAGCGAAATACTCGGGCGATGGCGGTTGGTATCCAGCTCGCATCACGTCTTTGGGTGGTTCGGTCGAGAACCGCGTATACAGCATTGTATTCAAGGGTTATAACACTACCGAGCTAGTAAAAGCCACCGAAATCAAACCTCTTCCAGCGAATTATAACAATGGTTCTGTCCCATCGTTATCGGCGAAGCGAAAGCTGAGTAAGGCGGAGGAAGAAGAGAGGGAGAAGAAGAAGAAGAAGAACGAGAAGAAAGTCGAAGCGAGAGCTGCTAAAGCCAAGGAGCAGAACCAGAAACAGGCAACTTGGCAGAAGTTTGCCAAAAAATCCGAAAAGAAGGGGGTACATATTGCTGGGGTGGCGGGAACGAGTATCTTCAAGACACCGGATAACCCCCTGGGAAGAGGTGCGTGTCGTTCCAGTCCTGTTGTGTTAACGACGTTCTGTTCATCTGCTGTTTACTTAGTGGGTGTCACGGGGAGTGGGAAAGGGATGACGGAGGTCGCATCTCGGAGCAAACACAAATTTTCTGGGAACGACGACAACCCATGAATAATTGATCGTGCGTGCAATAAGTCTATGATATGCTTGTAAGCTAACTTGTCTTGCAGCGTTCGATATTTTTGTTGTCCATTCCTCAGACTGTATTTTCCAAGTGACGACGGCTGTCTTTATTCAACATCAGGTATCTCCAGATTCTCCACATGAACATTCCCGCCCTCGACAGGACCCGGGCTCTGAGCAATACGTGACGCCTTTCCTTTCTTCAATTATATTTGAGCCTCATCTCTTCTTTCCCCTTCATATTTGATCTATTCATCAGAGTTCGACTTGGGCACACTTCTTGTCGGGCTTCTCGGTGTCTTCACTGAGACAACCGTACGTTTATCCATACATCCTTGTGAAAGCTTTTTCGGACTTACATGCTGTATGCGTGGATGGATGACGGATGACCCGAGCAATATCACCTTACGTGGTTAACGTTATTGGACTCGAGCACAATGCATGCTGAGTATCACACACGTAACCCGACCCTTCCTTTGCTGATCACCTTCAACAAGTAACAACATGATTTCTTTGATCTCCACGCACAGAGGTTGCGGAAGAGAGGCTCCAGAGTACGACTCGCTTGGTGTAAGATCTCCTGGACTGTTTTTTATTTTAGTGAGGACTAAGTGGTTCGGGAAAGGGAAACCCGCCGCCGATTCGCACAGCCCTTGCTAGTCGAAGCTCAATCTGAGGTAAAGCGCGGACCCGTCAACGCATTCCGGTCCCGGCGTTGCCTCGCTAATTAAAGAAGACACGTCAGTTAGCAATATACGGACGCATACCACTCGACTGGCATCACAGTGCTCACTTTTACGCGCGAAGGTGCGGGTGAACATAGTTCGCCTCCGAAAGCATCGACTTCCACGTCAAAGCCACTTAGACTCCCGCAATTGCGGTCAGGTGCGTATATTGTTCGCGGGAGGTGTTGAATCAACTGTATGAAAAGTGAGATTATTTTGAGCCGCCAAAGATCTTCTTGCCCATGTGCAACTTGTCCGGGTCTTATTGGTGCTTGGGGTGACCTTCCTCTTCTTCAACGCTTCTTTGATAAGCGTATAATAAACTCCTCATTTTGTACTTATGGGCACTAACAAACAAACAGAGAATGGTTTGTCCTCAGCTGGCAAGTAAGGTCTCCATATGGCAAAAGCGCAGAGCGATCCGCAGAAGTCGACACTCGGGGGGGTATTCTTCAGGAAGAACTATCGCATTTTGCAGGTGCAGTATGAAATGAATTTGCAGGTAATACTACTAGAATGAATAGAAACTAACGGAGAGGATGCCGTGCATACGGTAGTGGAGTACGTTCAGTGGTAATTATAATTAAAAGAAGTCGGTTTCGAAGGATCCAGAGGATGTCGCCGCATTCCATCCGTCGGTAGAAGTTGTGGTCCGGCGAGCGTCTTGCGAAGACACTCATTCTAGCAACAGCAGTCAGCCGACCGATGTAAAGGCAATAGATAGGACAAAGACTTGCAGAACGCTTGAGCTCAAGCAACTTAAGTTTCATATGAGAAGCGTCGTGCTGGAGGCCAGCGACCATACTCTGTGAAACATAAAAAGGTGTTGGTGAATTATTCCAAGAATCTGATACACGATAAGGCTCACTTTGGCTGTCTTCGAGTTTAAACCCTTGAATGGCTCTAGTTTTTCAAAGTCAACCGGGAAAAAACCTATGCTAATCATTTGCGCATGCAGACGATCCACATGTGCCTCTAGACTGGCTATGTAGATCGTGCGGCGGTGTGGAGCGCCCATGGATGAGCTATAAAGAACTTGAGGATATGATGCATGAAGATTGGGTGCAGACGACTCACAGTTCGTGCGGTGTAAACAGAGATTTTTCGAGAGTGTGGTTCCATATCTTCCGGCGTTTGGAACCCTCTTTTTTTGCGTAAAGACGAGCATAGGGATGTGCGATGTTGACCCGGGATGAGGAGCCAACGTGTTTCTGCTTCGTATCGGGGTTCGCGATAAAATGGTGATACGGCGGGGGTTGGTCACCTGGATAAAAGGGAGGCGGAGTCGCTCCATGGCCAGAGCAGCTCTCAGGGGATGATTCGTACGAGGGCAACCAATTTTGCGGAGAGTAGGACGAGGAGGAGGTGGAGGGAGATTCGGGATATTGCAAGGCAAACGATAGTTCGCCCTCCGAGTGTGAAGTGTAGGGGGAAGGTTGTTCGTGTTGGCTGGACATGGTGGGCAGGGAGAGAGGCAGACGTGGAGGGTGGGTTCGGTGATCACCACAACATGAACTTTTAAAGACTGCATTCTGGCTTTAATTCCATACAAGGCAAGTCACGAAACAGT
The DNA here is from genome assembly GCA_963556145.1 of Hygrocybe punicea. NCBI lineage: Eukaryota > Fungi > Basidiomycota > Agaricomycetes > Agaricales > Hygrophoraceae > Hygrocybe > Hygrocybe punicea. The sequence goes on from OY744463.1 coordinate 4,284,468, forward strand.
GGACGGCAAGACCATAGTGTTCCTGAGAAGGCTTCCGAGGAGAAACTTAAGGTAGGCCGGCGCTTCGTCCTGGACGGGGTGGGCCAGTGCACCAATGCGGGACAAAAAAGTTGGGCTGTCGGCACCCGAGCCCTTCGATTGGTCCCCTGGTAGATCTTGGAAGGGCAGATTCGGTATTTTCGCGTCATCTTGAGCAAATCTGAGGAAGGCAGGAAGGCAGCCACGGCGGTTGTGCACAATTCTGATTGCAATCCAGCGTTGGAATGCATTTGTGATGATCGAGTGCAGGACAGAACAGAACCCACCACTGCATATGCACTCTGATGAAACTCACCCTGAAATCCTGGACGCGGTGAGCATTTTTCCTTTATGCAAATTTTAACCGTGGTTCCCTGTCGTAAATCTGCTGATGGCCGTGTGTTTTCTCGAAAACATGGAGGACATTTCGATGGTGAGCGCGGGCGCACCTCTTTGTCACGATCCATTGCCAGAGTTCCCAAACCAAAAAACCAAAAAACCAAAAAACATACGCGAAACAAGGTACAAGGAGGGCTTTACCTTCCCAGGAAAGACGCCGTGCCAGGTACCGTTCCAGTTCAGCGGCACACCAGGCTTTGTCTTGCCGTGACCGTGCTGGCAAATCTTTTTCTCAATAAAGCTGGATTCTGCTTACCCGCACTTTCTCGTCTTCTCAGACACACGTATACGTGCATACTCAGTACCCACTTCTCACGCTGGAACCGCTGTCCGCGCCTTCCCCGGTCCGCCAATCGCTGTTCACTGGCAATTTTTCTGCTCCCAAAATGGTGTAAATTAATGATCCCTGGGTACCAGTGTAGGTGATATACATGAACCCAGCCCATCCGCATTCCAAGGGCGTCATTTATGATTGAGCTGTACCGGCGGGCTGCTTCAAATTGGCAGTCACCGTGCGGCGGAGACATGGCCTTCGCCCTGCCGTTACAGCCCAAGTTCTCCGTCTGATCAAACCCTTTGAAAGGCCGCACATCGTAGCTTGGAAAACAATGTCCACACAGACTATAACGACCGAACACCAGGCTGGATAAGGTCTGAAGATCTGTGCGCTGTGTGACGGCAGTCGTCTAACGCCACATCTAGGATCAGATTTCTGCCCCCTTTCAAATTCGGTAAGAGAAAAGAATCACCGCTCGAATTTGGCTGATCAAACCAAGCACACTTCGCTATCAAGAAAGCGAGGGGCAATTTCACTCTGCCAAGGTGTTTAGACCGGTTTTGGTTGTTGTAGTGACTTTCGAAAAGGATTTTTACATGTAAACGTCATGGTGAGTGCACCAGCAAGGTCGCAAGGTTCGTTTGGCTCGAACTCTTTATATACCGTGGCCCTTGCTCATAATTCCATCTCCTCTCACAAGATGAACTACGCAATAGCCCCAAACAGTTTCGCCAACCAAGCATTCAACGCTGTCTCACAAGAGTTTGAGGTTTCTACAGTCAGTCTGCTATCCACACGGTTCACTCTCCCTCACGCATTTCTGTTGCAGTATCCCTACTCCTCTGCAAGCCGCGAGGCGTCCCCGATTTATCATCCTGGGTATTACTCATCCACCTCGTCTTCCGCCGATCCCGTGGTCTCCAGCACCTTTTCATTCCCCGCACACCTTTCCGGCGTGTATCATCATGAGCAGCCTGAAGCTCATCCTCTCCCGTCCCAATATTGGTCGAATCAGGACATCTGTTACCCACCGGCGCAACTCGTGCAAAATACCTCGCTCGACACTATCCACCCATCTGAGATCCCTCTTCACGCTCCGGTCCCTCTCCCGGGATACCCTCCCCCCCTCTCCCGTCCCAACCCCGAACAGAATAGCCGTTACTCCATGGCTGCCGTCCCCGAGCCAATGAATAAGAGCTTTCCTTCTGCACAGTCACTCTTGGACGACAGCGTTGCACACTTGGATGTTCAGTTCCCACAGCACCAAGAAATTCTCAACTTTTACGCAAAAGCTTCAGAGCAGACCTTTCCAACGCCAAGCGAGTTGTTGTCTCAATTGACTGGGGTGCCGTTGTGTACCGCAATCCCTGAACCCGAGAAGAAAGTTGAGAGCCAACGCAAAGCTCGCCACCGCGCGGTGGCGCAGAGCGTCGGATTTGAACCGACCGATCCGTGCGTTACCTGCCCCTCGTAAATCCTTCCGACATTAACCATTTTTGTCTCCCAAGTGATACCATTTCGTCCCATGACAAGAAGCGGCACTACCTCGAGTGTCTAGAGGCATACGTCGTGTTTCTTCACGAGCAGCTCAGCCTCGTCGGCGAACCTGTCTCGCTGGAGCGCGTATCAACATACCGCGGACTCAGCAGCCGATCTATTAGGGTGAACTTTTTTACGCTCATCATTATCACGACTTCGTCTCTCATACTTTCGGTTTGGTAGACACTCCTTGTTCACATGGAAAATACTGTGAGGAAACTCCATTTAAAAACGGTTGACGAGGAAGAGATGGTAATCTCATGTCGCTTTTTTTCGCATATCAGCCCAGTTGACATCATCTTGCTCGTTGGGTAGTTTATCACGCTTCGAGATGGACTCGTAGCCCAAGACGCTGCCGCTGCCACCACTGGCCAAGACAACACCCGTCATTCCATATCGACTGGAAGCGCCAGGCTGTATTCTACACAGTAATCCCATAAAGCACAAAAACCTTGTCTTACACGTCCTGTGCTGCCCTCGATTTTGTGGTTTAGTGTGAGCAAAATGAATTGTCGTTTATGAGCAAATACATTGCATTGTTGGACACAACAACACTAATACAACACAATTCTGCCAACGGTGATGAGATCTCGATGAGAATTCAACCAAATACGAGTTACATCCAACCCCAACACGATTCGAAACGATAGATTGAAGAAATACACACCCCTAGTTATTCCTCCTTCAAATAGGTCGGTAAGGAGGCAAATCCTCTTCTTCGCCATCCTTTCTTGCGGTATTCTGTTCATCCGCCCTCAATACCCTCTCCCTCTCCTCCCTCTCCAGCCTCTTCTTTTCGTCATCAGCCGTTTCGTTACTAGCCGCGGCAACCGCTGCAGCAGGTTGTGCACTTAATAGACGGTCTCTCTCCTCCTTTTGCAGTCTCTCCTTTTCATCCTCGGCACTCTCGTGTGTTGGCATGACCTTAGCTGCAATCACAGCAGCGGTACCAACAGCCGGAAGATCAGACACCCGTTGACTGGATTCATTTTCAGACAGTGCAGCGTCCCGACCAGGCCGGAGGTCAAGCAGAGATCCGCTGGCTGGTCCTGGTCCTTCTGACCCAGCAGACACAGGCACACCCGTTTCCGCGACGGTCGGCACAAGGGGTTGCGCGGAGATATCGCCTGTAGCAGCGCTTGGGAGGGAGGCAATGGCAGCTACTGCCGGAATTGTTGTTGGCGACTGGTTGAGGGTAACGGGGTCGATGGGATCAGTTGCCTTCTTCCCAGGGACTGATGGTGTTGGTTCTGAAGATGGCACCGTATCCGACTCCGAATGCAACGGTAATGGCAAGCTTGCTGCCGGAGGAGGGGTCAAAGGTAGGCTTGGTTCGTTGCTCCCATGATCTGAGCTGATGCTGGAAAGCTCGCTGGCATGAGATTCGCCGAAACTGAGGGTGTCGGACCTGTGAAGCTCAATCGGTGCTGGCTCAGTAGGAAGGTTAATGTGCCCAGTCTTGTAGTTGTCGAGGGCGCGCTGGAGGGATGCACGCGTAGCCGCAGTGACCTGGGCGCCTGTGTAGGGTTGCGCGGGAGTCGGTGGAAGGGTGGGCAACGCTGATATGATGGGAATGGCTGCTTTGGAGACGAGAATGAGCCTCTCGCCAAACTGCGGATTAAAAGACGCCATATCAGCAGTAACAACAGAACAAAGGAGAATTAAATTTAACCTCTCGAAGAGCCTCCCACTTGGCTTGTTCACTCTCTCTGATACCCTTCCTCTTCAAGAGGTCTACCTGTTTCTCTGACGACTCATCTTCTCGTTCAGCCCTCTTGAGTTGTTCCTTGAAATCCGCAATTCGCTTCTCCAAACCGGGTTGCTGGTCATGCTCGAGTCGGCTGATTTGAAGCTGGTACCCGGAGCGGAGGTTCCGACGTGGTGTGAGGGCGTTTTCAGCATCGCGTAACGCCTTCAATGGGGCACGGGCACCGTCGAGCTTCACGGCAAGGGTGCTAGCGAGCGAACCTTGAACAAAATTCAAGTACGCTAACCTGTCGGTCACTATCAATTGAATAAGCGAAAGGCACAGTTCTCAAGCGAGAAGGAGGCTTACCGTCCTTAAGATCTTCATGCTCAGTCTGACCCCAAGTAAATAACTCCTTGCTCTGAGCCTTTGCATCCCTGGAAACACTATCAAAATCAATCGCCAGACCTTTCTCGGTCGTGATCATCTTCTGCAGTGGGCTCGTTGCACTAGATGGCAGATACATCAAGGATCTGCACGGATCATGTCTGATTAAGATCGGACATACGAATATTGTTGCCCGATTGTTCGAAGTTGGTGTTGAAAGGCGTCGAGAGCATGCGATCTGAAGCCTCCTTGCGCTGATGCTTGATTGGCAGAGGGTTGTACGTGAGGATCAGGAGAACTAGAGCGACCCGGGATGTGCGTTGGCAAGTGACCAGCAAGTGGGGAAGCATTTATGGCTGATTGAGCCTTATCGGCAATAGAAGAGAGAAAGCTCGACATTGTGGAGGAGGAAGGAAAGGAAAGAGGGACGGATTGCAGTGCTGGAGTTGAAATTGTACAGCTTTATATACCTTAGCGAACTGACGTCATGGTCACAGCAAAATATATGCATTTATTAAATAAACGGTAAAACGCCGACAACACCGCAGCGTTGCAGCGACAACCGCATACACTACACCACTATTTTCTTCGCCGCCTTTCCCTTCTTCTCTGAATCTTTGTGGGATAGGAACTCCACCTCCGTAGCCAATGGCCCCGCTAGCTTCTGACCTTCCGAATATCCCAGGACGTTCATCTTGAAATGCTTGCCGACGCCCTCAATCCGCTCTCGCAGCTTGTCGTCGTCAGACGCAGGCGCAAGACGCGTCCAAATCGAGAGTCGGTAGAATTGCGGTCGTGTAGAGACGATGACGCCGGTGATCAGGGATTGAGGAGGTGGATCTGACGGATCCGAATTCGTAAGAGAGGGGTCGAATGTCTCGCCGATCGCGGCGAGCATCTGGAGAATATCAGTGTGGGCTGTGTCCTCCTGATGGGCAATGCGACTTCATACCGTATATAGCCACATTTTGTCGACATTGAATCGATTTTTATCTTTAGGGAGCTGAATGCTCCATTTCCCGCCGTTTTTGTTCGCGTCATCCTCCCAGGCAGGGATGATTCCCTCCTGTTTTCGCTTGCTTGTCAGAGAAGACTCGATAAAAACGTTGAACGGACCTTGAAGAGGTAATAATTGGCCTTTTGGGGCAGTTGCGACGGTGGTACGATGTTGTTGTATAATCTGGAGTATGTGAAATATATATACATGAGAGTTGAGAGAACAGATGAAACGTACCCCCAGAACTCTTCCACGCTATCAAAACTTATGACTCGCTTGATATCTTCCATCCAACCTTGCGCAGCGGCTACGCCAGGAGTTTGCGGGAGAGGGGTTTGGGGGAACGCAGAAACGGGCGTTTGCGGCATATTACGGCCTTTCGTTGCAGGAGAATCGAACCACAGAGTCCATGGGGAATAGAGAGGATGCTACGGGTGGGGAACAAATCAGGTTATGATTCGCAGGAATAGACGAGACGAAAGGATTACTTTGACGTTGAAGTTGGTAGGATCGTTGAAGACTGTTCGAATAGTTTCCGCCTGGGCCTGCATGTCGACCTCCTGTATCTCTCCTGGTTCGAGCAAGTCTTCCTGAACGGCGGTGTCCAGACAAGATCGTTGATCTGCCAGTGCAGCTGAGAGCGCAGCTCGCGAGGCCTGGAAAGCGGGGCCGGAGAGAGTTGAGGCGGCTGCCATGGATTGTGGGTTTCGAGCAACGTGTTCGACAATAAAATTGGGGATTCAGAGGGAGAAATTGTCCAGGGTTTGACGAAATACAATGACAGGGAGTCAGGCTGCCAGCAATTTTTGTCACGGTGGAGGCGAGTCTGAAAAATGAGGAATGTGTTGGAGTTGCCAGTAACTTGCCAGTGGTTGACAGTTGCCATTAATATTAACTTACTGCCGAAAAGTCCCACGATCAGATTAAATCGCCAACCAACTTCTCCCAAGATCTTGAAATAAAACTGGTGGTTATCTGTGTCAAGACCAACTGGCTGCAGTGAATGTGCACTGCAAAGCTGTTTTCTCTGCGTACTTCAAAGAGGCTCAGATCTGGCTCGCGGATTTTATTCAGGCGATGTGAGTACCCGGGGTCCAGCCCGTTATCTGATAAGCCACACCACTCTCCGAGTCCGACTCAGATTCCGTTTTTTCTTCCCTCACCAGACTGCATGGACTCATTCCATGCAAAACTCGTTGCGGCTGCGGCGGGGTCAACCGTGACCGCGTTGACAAGTAAGTACTGTCAGTTGAGCGTCTTTTCCCCCCAATGACAGTCGGCAGTGACTCCGTTCGATGTCGTTAAAACTCGGCTGCAGACACAGCCGCCAGAGCCTCTCTTTCCACAGCCTCCTCCAAATACATGCTGTCAGCCAATAAATGTGTCGTGTGTGCGGAGGATGTCATCCCTTGCACAGTCATTCCAGGGAGAGGTTGTGTGCGTGTGGGACCGTGGAGTTTTCAGAACGGAGAGGGTGAATGGCTTTTTAGATGCTGTACGGCACGTATGGCGGGCCGAGGGCGCCCGTGGACTGTGGAAGGGTGCAGGTACAGCATTGTGGGTGGTTTCTCGTGGAAATAAGCATAACACTTTGGCTAACAATCCCTCGCATTTCTAGAGTCATCGGTGTCCCTGCATCCACATGTTACATGCTCACATATGACCGTTTGTTGAACGTAACCCTTCCTCCGTTGATATCTTCTCCATATCTTATTCCGCTCACCGCTGGCATATTGGCACGGACAACCATTACCAGTATCTTATCCCCCCTGGAACTAATCCGGACAAATCTCCAATCCACCCCCCTCTCTCCTAGTAATCCCAATACACTCCGCTCGGTCCTTACTTCAGTCCATACACTCGTTCAATCTCAAGGCGTTCGGTCATTGTGGCGAGGTCTCGGACCTACATTGTGGAGGGATGTTCCTTTCAGTGGGATCTACTGGGCAAGTTATGAAGGTTGCAAACAATTATTCGCGCGGCGCGGGCGTTCGGGGGCGTGGGTGGCCTTCATTAGCGGAGCTTTCAGTGGGACGGCTTCGGCTCTCATAACCTCTCCTTTCGATGTTCTCAAAACGCGACGGCAAGCCTTGTTGATGTCGACCTCCTCTTTGCGGGTTACGTCCACTGTGCCTCTATTGCTACGGATAATCCGCACAGAGGGGGCGCCCGCTCTGTTTGCTGGTATATTGCCACGCATCGCGAAGATCGCCCCAGCATGTGGAATTATGATTGCATGTTTCGAGGTTGGCACTCTCATTTCTATCTGAAGTGACGATACTGAGTCCTTCTATCCCAGGGCATTGGCGGGTTCCTAGCAAAACCTCACTGAGACCACATAGACATAGTGTAGAACACTCCATTACGTATGAGACTCCGTTCACTGTATCATGGCAAGCAATGGCATAGAGACATGGTATCCGGAGACAAAACGTTGGAATCTTCGTTTACCCCAACCGATTCATCTGCCGTTTCGCAGCAGACAGCTTCCCGCCTACTCGGTCTACGTCCTGATTCAAATCATCCAGCATTTCGTTCTGCACAGCCAACTCGGACCCAATAGCTCCAGCCAGATGCTTCTGCCGTAACAAAATGGTGGAGAGTTGAGACAACTGCTGATCTTGTTGCTCCATCTTGACTTCCTGCAGCCGAAAAACACCAGTATCATCCAGAGGTCTTGTCTCAGCTGTCTCCTGTGGTTTAGAGGGAGCACCGAAAATTCTTGTGACGGGCTTGAACGATGGCGTGCTCCCTAATAGTGCTTCTCGATCGGAGTCCGGGGCCAGGCTTTTCGATGCAGGCACCCCAACGATCCGTGTAGTCTGCCGCGCAATCGTCACCATCTTCCCAAGCTTCTCGCAGTCGTCCTGCAACCGCGCAACCATATCTGTGCGCCTCTGCAGCTCCCCCGCGTTCATTCCACCCTTCCCCAATTCTTCCAGCCCGGTCCCAAGTGTCCCAATGCGAGTGAGGATGCCCGCAAGCTTCTGCTTTGCGTCGACGTTGGATTTGTGCGAGGCACTGACGTCTCCGAGGTCGGAGAGGGCGTCGCGCTTGTTGATGGCTGCACGCACGTCCCGTATTCGTGCTTGCAGCTCAATATGCTCGTCTAGCCACGACGTAGATGTAAATTGTGTGGGCGGTCCTCCACCTTGTCTCCCAGGAGGTACCCCCAGAAACTCGCGAAACACGAAGCTCTCTCTCCACTTCTCCTCTTTCGAACTGATGATTGCGCGGAGATACGTCTCCAGACCCGTTCGTCTCTCCTCTAATATTGTCGAGTCGTGGAGTGATCTCAGGATAGAAAACGAGTGCTTTGGTGGTAGTTGGCAAGGTGGTGGAGTTCCGGTGGATTTGGTGAGTTCTGTGTGGAGGTCAACGAACTCTGAGTATCGCCGCCACATTTGCCATGACCGAACGTGAGCTTGGATCTTTATTGTATAGACGGTGTGAGGTTTGGGGTCAGAGCGTTCTTCATGTTTTGGGATGCACACGGCTTGGATGGCGGTCATTGTGTCGGTTCTTGTTTGCCTGTGAGTCACGCGTCACGGCGTGCGTCCTCCAGTCACAATATTATAATAATGAGTCCTAGCTACAATTTTGATCCCGTTACAATAACAAACCGCGCCCCGACACCGGCATACCACTGCACAACATTCCCAAAAACCCACCACCCGACCCCACGACTCTTCAAAAATCTAATAAAACCAGGAAACACATCTTCGCTCACATCCTCTATTGTCACATCCACAAACCCAATTTCTTCCAATGCCTGGACATACTTCTCCGGGGAAATCATATTGGCTCTTGGCATCGATCCAACAAGCGGCGCTAGAAGCCTCGTCAGATTATTTTGGAGAGCTTCAGGAGAAAAGCAGATATCGGCGAGTGCAATGCGACCACCACGTGACAAACGAGCGAAGCATTGGCCGAGGAAGATATCCCGAGTATTAAAATGATATGCGCAATCCAAAGCTAATATCGTGGTGAAAGGCAGTGATTGGGAGGATGGGTCCAACGGATGTCCGATTTCAGAAGGTCGGAAGACCGCATCCCCATGATAAAGGGTGATCTCCGTCTTGAAATGGTCCATGATACGTGTCAATCGATCCTTAGAACGTTGGTGGTGAGAAGCAAGACTTGTTATGCCGGTGAGACGAGCAGGGCGAGGGACGGAAGGATGAGTGACCTGGAAAATCAGGGATTCGCCGGTTCCGTGGCCAACATCTAAGCCAATTGATCAAGACGTACTACGTGTTCATTGGCAGTTGCATACCAAGAACATTTCCGCCAGCCTTACACCCTGCTGCGTGCGTAAGTCTCAAGGCGAGGGCTGGGTTTTCTATCAAAACACGCTTGGTTTTTACAATGTTTTTGACATATTACCTTCACAAGCCTGCGGGAAGATATTCGAATTCTGTGCCACAACGGTTATTTATGCCAGTAACAAGAAAACAAAACCTCACTTTCCAAAACCCCATGTTGAGCCATTCAGTCCGTGGGTCTGATTCCGAGTCTTCCCCTGATAGTTCGTTCAGAGATAGATGAAACATGCTATATGGATCCTGGCAGATCATAGCTAGCCATGAACATACTAATATTGTGCTCCCAACTAGTGCGTAGGCTAAAATCTGAGTAAAGCCAAAGTACCAGTCGCGAGATAACACGGTCAAGAAGATTGGTAATACTGGAAGGAACATGAGCAAGGTAGGAGTTAAGCCTGATGGTCGCTGTCGTCCGCTGCAGACTCGGATTAGATGGATTTCCGTAGCGCGAGAAATAACAGCACCAACGGGGGGAGGAAGGCTCCGGGTTCTCCAACTTGGCGGCAAGTGTCGCCAATATCTCCGGGCGAGTGGTTTTTATCGTGCTGATGATGTATGGTGCGAAAACGAAAAAGCTCTGCAGACGACTTTGGAGAACTAGGCATGAAGTTATTCACAATGAAACCTACCTTTATGGAAGTTTCCACCTCAACCTGAGTCCCGCCTTCGATGCTCCTCGCCTTCCATTGACTCCTCACTCTCGTTCCAAAATTCGCATCTACGTCCGAAATCATTCCATCTTCCAGAGTTGTAAACCTCGCCTTGAAGTTGGTTTCCGTGTGAAAACAGCCGAGAAAAGAGATTGTATCCGTGACATGGTAAAGGTTTGCATCGGTGGGATCAACCGTGTAGCCGGTTGCGAGTGAACCGAGTTTAATGAGTGCAACGGGGTCGTGCAGGACTTTGAGGACTGCAACGAGTGGAACATGTACTATCTTCGAGGCAAAGCTAGTGTTGTTGACAGTAAACGGCGACATGCCAGTGGTTTAGAAATAACCTTTGATTCTACTTTCACAAATTTAGGCGGCCAAATATTACGTAATAAAGGCTGTGCAAACGAAATCGACGACTACAACGTACAGCATAGTAACCAAAGGATCTATATATATATTGAACACTGCCATATATCCATCCCGACCATCTAGACGGACACCGCTTTGGAATTGGCAGCCTTCTGTTCTGGTTCTTCTTTCGGTTCAGGGATTTCGCCAATATCGACATGGCCGATGACATATCGAAGGACGTCGCTGAGAGTGATGATCCCCAGAAGCCGGCCCTTCTTGCCACCCTTTCTCTCTTCCTCCTGAATAGAAAGAACGTCGAGCGAGAACAACCGGAGATGAAGAGGTACTCACCTCGCCTTCCACAACCACGAGCCTGTGCACTCGTCGTTTCTCTATGAGCTGCAACAATGTTCCGAGAGAGTCCGAGGCGGAACAAATGACAACGCCAGGGAAGTCTGACGAGCGTTGCTTGAGGGCCTCTGATATTGTGAGATCAAGCGACTGGTAAGCTCCCAAGCGAACCAGTGTCTGAGATAAAGATATCGTATTAATTATTGGGAGCGTCAACGAATTCGCCAACTCACAATGACATCGACAGTTTCATACAGATTGACCACAACTCCGTTTTCGTCTATGATAGGGACCGCAGATATAGAACGTTCAGAAAACATATGGACGACATCGAAAACACGTGAAGTTAGTGTTGCAGTAGCGATTGGTTGGAAACAATTGGGAACATCGGACGCGTCCGGACATAGTGGCGTCGAGACGTAGGTCCCAATCCTTAGTTTACGCAATGGTAAATGAAGTTGTGAGACGTCTTTAGTGCACTACCGTGTGATGTTCAATCAACGTCAACACAACGCCTTCAAGACTACACGTACGTTGATAGCAATAAATTTCAGAAGGCGGTACTGTGTTAAGACGGACACGATGACTTCATGTCGGGTTTCTGTATCCCGATCTAGTAAGGGTAGGCGGCGAGCATGCGTCTGGATGAGCAGTCTTGCGGCATCGTAGAGTGTGCTGGATGGATGTTCGTGTAGAAGTGGCGGGGTCGCAACTCCAAGACTCTTCTCGATATCTGCAAATAACGTAAAATTGCATCCGTGGTAATTGATGAATGCGAAGTACCTCTCAAAGATTCCAATCGAAAAGTCTCGACGTCCGCTGCCGCAGTATAGTAGGAAGCGGTTCGGTAGTAATGCTGGATCAAATGGATAAGGTCCAGGACGGTTAGCATCCCTGCAAAACGTGACTGTTCGCTATTCCAGAGCGGAGCGGAAACGACACCTGAATACAGTGTTAGAAGTGATTGTTGGGATATGACAGGAATGGTCAATTCCCTCACCGTTCAACAACAGACACTGTAAAGCCTTCTTGACATTGAGCTTTGTGTCCAAAACTATCAGTCGAAAACTGATTGGGAGGGCATCGTAGGATGTATGTGATTTAAGAAAGGATCGGATGGCGTGCAAGGATGCCTCGTGAGATTCCTGTGTCTGCGGTGGAGGAAGGTGGGATGGGCGACGACGAGAAGGTTTTCGCTTGACTTTGGACGAAGCTGCTGGCGACAATGTTGCATGAATTGGGTGCATCATGCAAACGTATGAGGCGTTGAAGCTTGAGGAATTATAATAACTTGAAGCGCCGGGCTGTAGGCTTTCAGTCAAAGGTGGTAAGAATGATAAATATTCCCACACTACATCGCATAATAAATAATAAATAAGACATTCACCGTCTCCATCACCTCCCAACTGACATCGACAACGATAGCTGGACAACCTCTCTCTCTACTTCCCATGACCCACGACAACCTCGATGACCTCCACCGCCTTCAATCCGAGATAACATTTCCTGGTATCCAACATTTACAAGATATATTATTGGGTGGTTCGGCGGGAACAGAGGCACCAGACCTACCCAACCCCCCACCGCACGATGCCTTGCTCGTTCTACTGCCTCTTCTTATCGTGCTTTCCACATTTCTTTTTCTTCTCCTGCTTTTCCTTTTGTGTGCAGTTCTCATTCGCAGACGACGGGGCATCATTCTCGGTGACAATGACGGGCCTGTTGACATCAGCAGAGAAGATATGGTCAATGGTGATGGTGGCTTTGAGGGCGTTGAAACTCGCTGGCTCGAGGGCGCTCCTGAGGCAGTCCGAAGAGCATATCTTCGAGCCAAAGGTTTGTATTTCCTCGTCGTGTGGCTGTGTACCTGAAGGTGGCTAACGGGCTGCGCGATGACTTTCTTCGCTAGAATACCAATTGCAATACCCTCCCAACTCTCTGCCCACAGATATCACGTTATCGCAGTTTCTGTCGATCCAAGAAAAGGGCGTGTCTGCGTGGTCATTTGAGCCAGACTACGAAACGGTCAATTCACTGCTTGTCCACTCCCGTACCGAAATTACATTCCTTCCCGACCCCGCGACATCGTCATGCGTTCAGTCCAATCTCCCGCTTCCAAAACTCAACGAGGTCTACTATTGGGAGGTTAAGATGTTTGACCTTCCTGGTACCACAACTGTCGCCGTAGGTTTAGCCACAAAACCGTATCCTGCCTTCCGGCTACCGGGTCTAAGCCGATACTCCGTCGCATACTACTCTAACGGAGACAAATCACACAATTATCCTTTCACCACCGCGCCATTTGGTCCTCTTTTAAAAGAGGGCGACGTTCTTGGCGTAGGATACCGTCCGCGAACAGGAACAGTCTTCTTTACCCGCAATGGCCGCAAGATGGAGGACGCTTTCATAGGCTTAAGCCGATGGAATCTGTTTCCGACAATCGGGGCTGATGGGCCGTGCAGTGTTCATGTCAACTTCGGACAGGCGGGATTTGTATTCATTGAAGCAAACGTGAAGAAATGGGGTTTAGCCCCAAGCGTTGGTACTCTCGCGCCTCCTCCGGCATACGGTAGCGAGCGAGGTAGTATCCTGCTAGATGTTGGGGGAGGCATACTACCAACATCAGATACAGTCACCACTCGAGGCAGTCCCCATGTTGTTTCACCACCAAGACGTGCTCGCCGATCGCGACGTCCAAGGAACATCCCTTCGACGGCTCCGGCGGCATCATCACCGCTACGAACGTCTTCACTGGCTCCAACGCCCTTGACCCCACCACCACCAATCACTCCCATTGATGAAGAGCATGAGGAAACGGCGGGACCTTCAACATCACGGAGATACATATCTCCTACAGATTCACCATTTCACTCCTCGCATAATACCAATCTGCCACCGACACCGGGCGGAGAGCAAAGCGATGAGGATGACGAGGACGGTGTGATTGTCTCTCCGTCCTCGTCGTCGTCTTCCAGATCCCCATCGCCTGGAGGAGCTTCAGGTGCGAGAAACCCGTTTAGTACGCCTCGGCATCAGCGCCACAGTTCCCTCACTCATTTCGCCGCCTCATTATCCGACACAGGCTCAGAATTGACAGTCCAGGTACATTCACCTCCTGATTCACCAAGAAGTCCAAACCCACCTACACCTCATCCCCGTGATATCCATTTGCAGGCGTTATCTCGGTCAGGTGCCGATTATTATCGTGCGGGCAGTTCCGGAAGTGAAAGCGAGGTTCCTGCAGAAAGGCTGCCATCCCAGACCACCGCTATCACGAGACAGGATCCACCGGCCTATTCACCTTTGGATGCTTTCACCTATGCGGATGGCGTGCATATCGATTTGCCAGCTGAATTTATTGCGGCTGCCTTGGAAGGAGGCACACCTCCCGCTAGTTCCATGGGGCAGGCGAATATTTCTCGGTCCGACAGACGTAGAAGTCGGAGAAGATAGACAGTGTTGATGGTTCATATTGAACGATGGTTGGTATCTTACGCGGGTCATTTATTTAACTGAGCAGCTGATTTGCATCTTAGTACAACGAGCATGATATATCCGTTGTGTTTGTAAATGTGTTTCTGTAGTGGACGTGATTCTAGGGAACAAATTCAACTATCTTTCCACTCCTTTGTCACAAATTTCGATACCGATACGAAGAGCAAAAGTCACCATCACCTAGTATAAGCTGAAATAGCCTTGGGGCCTGGAACCTGTGCTCTAAGTTACTGTTTGGATATTATCTAATTCAAGACGGAGGCACTATCGATGTATATTTCTTGTTCGGTGCCGATGGAACCTGTTCTACGGGTCGAGCCTCTTCGGGTCTCGGGGGAACATTGACGCCCTCCTGATATTGTTCAGCTTCAAGAACAACATTAACACACGCTCCAACCCGATACCGCCCCCACCGTGCGGCGCACAGCCCATCCGAAATGCATCGAGGTACCCTTTCATCGACTCTGGGTCGACACCTTTGCTGCGCATCTTCTCTGTGAGGAGATTCGGGTCATGGATACGCTGCGCGCCAGAGAGGATTTCTTCGCCACGCATGAAAAAGTCGTACGAGTTGGAGAGCGTCTGGCATTAAGAAGAATCCTGTGGTGAGCTTGTTTGAAGAGAGTGATCTGTAGAATAAGGACATACGGGGTCATTGGGGTCGGGCATAGTATAGAAGGGACGAAGGTCCATGGGAAATTTATCGATAATGTAGTAGTCGGTGTCGTACTTGACCTTAACGAGTCGCCCAAGCCGTTTCTCGTTCTCGGTGCTGCAACCGTTTCTGATCAGCCGCAATATCGTTCAGAAAATGGTAGAACTACCAACTTGATATCATCCAAATCATCCCTTGGAACTCCGTCTGCCACTAGGATGTCTACAGCTTCCCTAAATGTCAACTTCAACGTCCCTTCAGGCCCTTCTCGCCACTTGAACTCTTCGGCCGGGAACTGCTTTCTGACTACTTCGATCTCACCCTTGTACTGGTCTCGCAGGCCTTTGAATATGCTCAAAAACAATCCGTCAAGCAGCTCTATCACCTCATGGTAATGCTCCTCAATGGTCATCTCGAGGTCAAGCCCGATGAACTCTGTGAGATGGCGATGAGTGTTGGAGTCCTCTGCGCGGAAGACGGGACCAATTTCATACACCCGCTCGAAGTCGGCAGCAATAGCCATTTGCTTTGCGAGTTGGGGAGATTGCGCGAGGAAGGCGTTTCCTAACAGAATTTTCCGATTGGAAACGAAAAGAAGGCCATACTGGCAGATGACATACCTTTGAAGTAGCCAACCTTGAATACAGATGCACCCGATTCTGTGGCAGCTCCTTGTAGTTTCGGGCTGTGAATCTCCGTGAAACCATCCTTGGATAAGAAAAGTCGGAAAAGGTCTCCGATGGCAGCCTGCAACTTGAAGACCGCTTGGTTCGTTTGGGTCTAGAGAAATATCTAGCATCATTAAAAGGGGAAGAAGGTGGGGCAAGACCCACTCGCAGATCGACAACTCGATTGTTAAGGCGGGTGTCGAGGAGAACCCGGTTAAATTGGGTTTCGGACTCTATTTCAGTCTCGGGACGTGCCGCATCATCGAGAGAGAATGGCAGCCGTCCATCTATCCCAGAGATCAAATGAAGCTACTATCGCAATTAAATAAGGGTCACAGACAGCAGTACGAGCTCACCTGCGAAACATGTACCTCCACATCGCCGATGCTTGCGCTGGTGATGGTCTGAGGGCTCTTCTGGACCACGCCTTCAACAAGAACAATACTTTCGTCCGCCAAGCTGGCGGCCCATTTGATCATCTGTTTCGACACCTTTTTCTCAGCGACTGTGAGAAGGGCCTGCACGGTGTCGGTGCGTTGACGAAGGTTCAAGAATAATATCTTGTTGCCTTGGGCTCGCGAGGTTTGGACCCGCGCGCGAAGGAGGACCATCTGACCGTCGAGGGCGGCGGAAAGAGTGCAGATTTGCGTTCGGGATTTGCGTGGCCTGGACTGGGACTGATGAAGAGGTAGGGGGCCATAAAATTCAGAAGCGAAGTCCTGTCGATGACCGTAGATGTGGGTTAGATGGAAAGAAAGGACTTGGAAGACGCACGGTTTCAGAGGCCGCTTGCTGGTTTGCGAGCTCTTCCTGCCTGGCAGCCTTCTCCGCAGCCTTTTTGTCTTTTTCTACCTGTTTTGCCCGCTTTTTGAGCTCGTTTTTGGATGGACCCGTTGGATCGGGAGACGACATCGTGTCGAAGGGGGTTAACGGGCGATTTCCTTTGATTCCGATACTAAACGCGGAAACTTTCAAAGGCCTTGAAACAAATATTATTGTGAACGCTCGACATCATGATTGCCCTGGCTAAGGCTGGCTTACTTTGTACGACCACTGGTAATTCGGCCTAAGAGCTGAGCGGTGAGCACGTGTTCTTGCAGTTTTTTTACAACAACAGTCGGTTACCCATCTATACCCTGTTTTGCTCAAGTCTCTTGGACGCTCCTTTTGTCTTGCTCGTCGATTCCCACTTTTTATACACTCGAAATGCTCGCGAGAAATCTAACTCGACTCACCGCGGATGGTGCCATCTCACTCCGTACCATTTCGACATGGTCTGCAGTCCCTACCGGCCCTCCTGACCCCATCCTTGGTATGTTCTATCAAGCACAATTTCCTTTGACTGACACAGCAACAGGTGTAACGGAAGCCTTCAAAGCTGACAAGGACCCTCGCAAAATCAACCTTGGCGTCGGCGCGTACAGAGACGAACATGGCCAGCCGTATGTGCTTGGTTGTGTCAAGAAGGTCTGTGGTATTATGGTGGAATACAACTCTACTTAGCTTAACGCTACAGGCTGAAGAATTGTTGTCGGTGTCAAAGCCCGACAAGGAGTATCTTCCAATCACTGGTCTCCCAGAGTTCACCCAGGCAGCTGCCAAACTAGCTTATGGTGCTGATAGCATCCCTTTTACTCAAAACGCTGTGTGTCGCTCACTGTGATCCCCTGTCGCGGCTGTGCTGATATAACGTATCTAGATCTCTATTGCTCAGTCTATCTCAGGCACAGGTGCCCTGCGCATTGGCGGTGCTTTTCTTGCGCGGCACTATCCACACTCTAAGATAATATACATTCCTGTGCCGTCCTGGGGCAACCATAACTCGGTCTTCCGCGACTCGGGCCTCGAGGTGCGCACCTACAGGTACTTTGACAAAAAGACCGTAGGACTGGATTTCGAGGGACTTAAAGCTGATCTAATGGTTAGTTTTGCTAAACTGTTTCTTGTCTGAATGTGATGAGATATTGTGTAGGCAGCTCCGGACAAGAGCATCGTTCTATTCCACGCTTGTGCGCACAATCCGACCGGAGTCGACCCAACGCCAAAGGAATGGGCTGAGGTCTCGGATGTTGTGAAGGAGAAACAGCTGTTCCCCTTCTTTGATATGGCGTACCAAGGTTTCGCGTCTGGTTCCGCATCGCGCGACGCATTTGCTGTGCGACACTTCGTTTCGCAAGGCCATCAGGTAGCGCTTGCCCAGTCTTTTGCGAAAAATATGGGATTGTACGGCGAGCGCGTTGGTGCGTTCTCGCTGACAACGGTGGACGCTGAGGAGAAAGCACGCGTGGACAGCCAGCTGAAGATTGTGATCCGGCCAATGTATTCGAACCCGCCGTTGCACGGTGCGCGGATTGCCAGTACAATACTTGGGAATCAGGCGTTGTATGCTCAATGGGAAGACGAGGTGAGGGTGATGGCGGAGAGGATCATCAGCATGCGGGAGAGGTTGTATGGGCTGTTGACGAACGAACTGAAGACGCCCGGGGAGTGGGGCCATATCAAGAACCAGATTGGCATGTTCAGGTATGGGCGATGCAGGTTTTGCACTGGTCCTTCTCACGAACACAAATCATAGCTTCACTGGACTGACGGGGCCGCAGACAAGGGCGCTTGCGGAAAAGGCGCACATCTACATGACCGCAGACGGACGGATTTCCATGGCTGGGTTGAATGATTCGAACGTGGTGTACTTCTCAGAGAGCATCGATGCTGCTGTTCGGGGTAACCTATAATCTGCACTGAATCCAGTTGTAATATTCACTAAATTAACCTGTAGTCTGTGCTGGATAGAAATTTTCCTTGCTGAATCTCCAAAATCTCCAAACAAACTCAAGGTTTGGTGCGGCGTGGCTGTCACGCATCCCGCTGCTTCTTCCCGCCATGAGCCTTTCCCCGCCATATTTTACTCTCCCCCCCGAAGCTCGAAGCCCCTCTCCAGTCGTCCCCGGCGCCTGGCCGCTCACTGGTTCAGCGATGCCAAGCTCACCCCCGCCCCTTCGCGTGGACCGGACCAACACCTATCCGCCACCGTCCAGACCTAGCTCGGCACCTTGCACTACACCTTTACATCTGGACCGCGTCTCGTCCTTCCACCAACGCTTGTCGCTCTCGCTTTCACATTCGTCCGACTCTCACTCCCTTTGCATCCCATTCAGCCCGTCCACAACATCCGACGGGAGTTACTCGATGCCCGGAAGCATCCCCACAGACGATTCTGGCCTGACGCGGTTCACAACGGTGAGTTTTGTCTCCTTTTCATGACTCTTTTTTAGTCCTCACGCTTCACGGTTCTGCAGCACAATGCTAGTACTTCGCTATCAAAATCCACTGTGAGTGACGCGTCTTGTGAACGACTGACGCGCCCTCGTCTGACAGGAACTCTCAGGATACCTCCATGACCACAGCATACACCGCAGACTCGCATCCTGATCTTTTTTTTTGGCCTCAATCGCATCTCTCCAAAGTGCCCCATGACTGTCGCATTAAATCGACCCAAGAGAACAAGAACGCAACTCGCATATATCCAAGTACTCGCTCTGTCCAACATCCGTTTTCCTCCGACCGAAGCCTCCAACTTATCAATGATTCCTCCCCATTCCCAACGGGATATACATCTCTCAATCGCCCTGTCGAAACCATATCCCCACGTCCTGAGCGTCTGCGCGTCGTCTTGCCTTCTGATGTTGCCCCGACGAACCCCTCGTCGCCTGGCTCACCTGGATCGGTGATATCCCTCACTACCGCCCCCACCTCTCCGATGATATTTGCATCTCCTACTTCTTCCCGACATGCGCACCCCTCAGTGTACCCCTCGCAGCGTCCCCGCTCTCTATCGTACACAACTTCGTATGGCCCCTACGAGTCGCCTGGGTCCTCGCCTTCTCCGCCGTCACCGTCACCGATGTCGCGTGAGCATGGATTCCTAAGAGCAAGGCAACAGCACAAGTCAAGTAAATCTTCCTCCTCGCTGTTGATGGAAGACACCATCGAAGCCACACGTAGCATGACCATGTTAACTACCCTCTCCCTTCCCGGCCCACGTTCAGTTAAGGATGTAGATGCAGACGTTCCATCTGTACTACAGAGCCCAATCTCGTTTACATCTACGTCGCCCGATTCCAGGGTTTCCTCCTACGGGCGAGTGCAGACCGATAGTCAGGGGGTCGCATCTTCTGCCCTCATCTCTCCAATACCTGCTTTGGACACGTCGCTCTTGTCGTATTCACCGGTCGCGGAGCCTCCATCCTCACCAGCATCCGATTTATGTTCCCTGCCCACCTCGTTCCTCGCGAGACTCGACAGCTTCAGCGAGAATCCGTCATCTTTTAGCGCTACGGACTATGCCGCGGCTGTCATGTCCTTTGCATGGGGGTCTGACTCGACCAATCAAGTAGGGAGCGTAGGGAAGACTTTGGCATTGAATGGTACAGAGGATGGGGTGATGGAGGACGACTCGAGTGGCGAGGAACGTCCACTTGGTGGTGCGCCAGTAGAATACATATCCAAAGGAACGTCGACGCGAATGAGTGTGGTCGAGAAGGTGAAGCGATTCGGGGGAAGAATGAAGAGACTTCTGAGTGGGTCGGGTGACAAGAAGTGGAAGAAGGACCTGGAGATGGGGAGGGAGATAGGGAGGAGAGTAGATGTCGATGTCGACGTCAACGTCGCTTCCCGTTATTCATTGGCAGCTCCTCTCGGGATATCTGCTGCTGCTCCTGCCGTACAAACTCAGAGTTCACCTGATGACCTCAATCCACGGCCTCGCTCGCGCCGACCTCGCCCAAGCCTGAATGAGCACACTTACTTGTCTACGTCCACCGCAATCTCAGCCCCTATATCACCTGTCCAACCAAGTGCAAGTGCAAGCTCGTCTACGCCCCTTGAGATCCAAGTGTGCTCCCCTGGCTCGTCATCCTCGCCGCCTCAAATGGATAACAAAGGAAAAGGAAAAGCCCGTGCACAAGAGCAGAGCGGAGGTCCCGGGATACACACCCAAGCCCCCCAAACTCAGGTCCAAGTTCAGACAAACCCAATGCAGAAATCTCGCCGTCTGTCTCTCTCCGCGATATCCAACCTCGGAGCCCCACAACCTGCACCCCCGAGGACAAGGCCGCTATCAAGCATCATCGTAGTAACCCGTCAACACCAAGTACTGGACACCCGTGTGAGAGCGTACCGTGGGCCGGTAAATGTGGAGATCGAAGGACTCACTCCCAACCCTATTTTGCGGATGAATCAAAGTCCTAACACCGAGAATACCAGCAGTCCACCCGGCTTGTCGATGCCCCCTTCGTCGTCTTCGATGACCAGGTTGAAGTCCGAACCTCGTGAGTCTGCCTCAGTGGATGCTCAAACTGAACAAACGAAGAAAAAGAACCGCAGACTCTCGCTTTCTGCCCTTTCGAACCTCACTGGTTGGAAGGAATCTTTGAACCTCTTGGCACATAGCGATGGCAATGGGATTAATGAAAGAAGAAGGTCTTGGAGGAACTTGAGGGCGCGAACGTAACTTCCGTGGACTTGAAGCAAAAGGCTTGTCGTTTTTATATTTCAAGTTATCGTCATCAGTATCGCAAACGAATCTTCAACGAACCCAGTGGCACTCCCTTAAGCTTTCGTTGTACGCCTTTCATCCGTAAAGTGTTGTATTGTAGTTATTACCAATAGCCATATCGCATATGTTGTGATGTATTTTCTTCAGTGTTCCCCTACGGCGTTCAAGTTGGTGAAGTCACTAGTAACATTCACCAGTCCCATCAACTTGCTTCAGATATCCAAATCCTCATCAGGATCATCGTCATCAATATCATCCGCAGAGTCGGGATCATAGAATATGACAGAGGCGGAGGTATTCGAGGTGGAGCTTTCTGGTGATTTTCCTGGGTGAAACAAGACGTTAGAAACTGAATGCAAGGCACCCGAAACTACCAGTGCAGACCTTCGTGGGCATAGGGCAAAGGGACTTGCGCACGGGATTGTTGTTGCAGGGGTGTAAGGTTCAGGTTGAAAGGTAAATCCTTTGCAGGATCCGGGGCGACCTATGGGGTGAAGCCGAGCAACGGGAGTGAGGGCATACCGATAATAGCGATGACCTGAATACTATACCACCTCCACCGTTCTCTTCGAGTACACATTGTTTAGGCTCTCCAATTCATTCAGCTCGCACGCACCGCCCCGCGCGCCGCACCAGGCCTCCAGGACTCGCTCCACCGTCCGTCGCCTCCCATATCCACCCCCACCCCGCACCAATACCTCCACAACTATCTCTCCGTGGTCTCCTCCCGCA